>CAJUYG010005201.1:0-14467 GCA_910591675.1 Galerucella calmariensis | reverse complement strand
ATTATAATATGGTCTATTAACATCATTCTACAAAACGATCTCTTTTTTGACACACCTTAAAGATGACAAATGGAGAATATCGTAAAAAATAAAATAAATACTGCACCTTTGTCTTTCTTGACACTTGAAATCGGAGGGTTTTACACAAAAGAGCTGAAAAAAAACGTGTTTATTTTGTGGGTAACGGTAATCAGAAGTCAGTAATTGTCAAGCAAATACTGTGGGAAGGTTGTTTAATAAAAGACGCTGTCTGGTAAAGAAAAATTTCTATTTTCTCATGAAATACTTTTTGATATTTTTGTAGCCGAATGGAGTTTAAAATTACCGTGCTAAGAAATTTTCTTCTAAATCAATCGAGCACGCATGGAAGAAGCTTCCGGTAAACCGATCCCCATTAAACTATTTTAAGCCCCAGTATATTTAACTATTAACAACTCGAGACTTAAAACAAACAAAGTTTGATAATATAACCAAAAATAAAATCGACAAAAGTCCATAAAACGCCATCTTTGTTTCGTTTTAATTAAAAAAAAAAAACTACAAATATAGAGTGGATAATATTTTGGTAAATTTAACCAGCAAGCAGCAAACCACTACTAACTAAAAAAAGTTCATATTTTTTGAGAAACCTTGTAACCTGAAAAAAAATCGATATCTGTTAATTGTATTTAAGATTTTAGAACATGCAGAACTTTTTATGAAGAATAAGTTTTTTTCCTAAAATTGATAATAAAAAAGTTTCCCATATGGAGCGAACTTGTATAATAAGTAATCACGTTTTTCACTTTTTGATGTTAATTTCTAAAAATCCAATGGAAATTTTCCAAATTTTATTTTAGAATCATGAATTGTCATCGTGAATACAGATGTATGCAAAATTTCTAAGTTCTATATCGACCAGAAGTGACTGAAAATTCTCACTTCCTCTCGGGATTTAATTTACATTTTTGTGCTGGCAATAATACTTTTATGTGAAAAGAAACATACAAACATAATTTGGAAAAGTTATGGACCATTAAAAATTATGAATCATTTTGTTTCTAATATAAAATTTTCAAAATCAGAAATCAGTTTTTTCAAACACTTATTTTTATATTAATCGACATGGGTACATTCACGTTACACTTACTCACGGTATGTTCTTGCGCATGTAGCCGACAGCGTGTGACGTCATGTGGGAATCTCAATCGGTGATGTACAATGCTAAATATATGGGAAATATCTAGTATCTAGTATATTGGAAAGATCTAGTAGGGCTTATACAATCAAATACTCTTCTGGGTGACTACAACCTGTTGAGATCAAATGAATGCATGAGTCAAAGTAAAACTGCGCTAAGAGTTTTAACAGGGATCCTAACGGGACATTGTCGCCTGAATGGGCACCTGAAAAAGCTAAAAATAGTGGAGGAAGAAGAATGCAGGTTTTGTGGCATGGAAGAAGAAACCTCCATCCACATACTTTCCAACTGCACAGCACTTCAGAATTCTAGAGCACAGCACCTGGGAAATTAGTGGATAGAAGAGGAACATTTATCTAAGTTGAAGCCTGCAGACATCCTGAAATTCATCCGGGAAATAGGACTAAAGGAGCTACATACATACAACTATCATCTTTACGACTAGTTTTTTGAAGATTATTCTTCAATTTTTGGTTTTTTGGATTCAAATTACTATTTTTTGGAACATATTTGTTATGTATATATCCAAAACTACCTTCAAGTGAAATTTATGTCGGATAAGAATATATCAAATAAAGCAAAAAGGCACTGTAAAAACTCATTTATATCTACAGGGTGTCCAATTATATCCAAATTTACAGTAGGTACATTTATTGAAAAATTAGAAAAAGCCATCAAAGGCAATGACCTATCTTACAGATAATTTCTGAAACGGAATCTTGTCCGCACAAGATGCTGAGACGAAAGAGAGAGATACTATTAACGTGTATCAACCGGTACCTGGTGACATTATTCGACTTGAATTCCTTTTAAAAATACCTTGGAATGTTTTTTTTGTTAAAAAAAGAGTCAAGCGCCGAGTTTATATCACTGATATAATCGTGTAAGATTTGTTGAAAACAAATTTTGTTTCGTACTGTATTTCCACAGAAATTGTTGTTAATGAATAATCTGTAACCTTTTCTGTTTTTCCTCCTGTCTGTAGTTCGCAAATGATACTCTGTGGCAAAAATAACAATAGAGTACACGCATATTTCATATTTTGCTTGGATATTAATTTATAATAGTAAATATGATATCAAAAATAACTAATAATAGGAAATAAACCAGTTTCCATTGGAAATTACTCCCAAATTTTAAAATAAAATTCAAATTTCAATGCACTTTCCGACCACAACCCGAGGATTTCCGAATGCTACCGATGATACGTGTGATGTCATATCTCTTGTGTTTACTTATGTCAATATGGCCGGTATTGCATTAGGTTATGTGTAGTTGTCTGTTTATATTGTATTTTAATCAACTATTAATTGCTTCATCGACGTAAAAATATCATTTATATGTTTGTTTGAGACCATTACGTGTTTGTGTGTGCTTTTTTTCCCTAAAAGTCAACGTAAAGTGGAAAGTGGACATAAATATTCGATATTTCCGAGGATATTTTAAAACTTTTGGAAGAATATATTTTATTTACTAGTTCAGTGTTCAGTGACGATTCTTTCATATTTTGTGAGTAAAGATATGGCTAGCGAAGGTTTTGTAAAAGCCGAGGTAAAAGCACAAACTGATAACTTGCCCAAAGTAGACTCATTTATGCTGCTTGAATTTATGAAGTCAAACAGCTGCTTTAATACAGAGGAAATAAGAGGAGTTAAAGCATTATCGTAAGTAGGATTTGTTTTGTTTATATAATATATACCAACCATATTTCGATGTGTGGTCGTAAGAAAATGATGTTTTTATGGTTGATTCCTAGACATATAGGTACATAACCTCAAACTATTTAAGAATAAAAATTACCAGCATAGAAGTAGGTACTTACATTAAAATGGTCTTCACAAACAAAAGTAATGCCCTTCTCTTAAGTGTATTTTTGATTGCGCCACCGTGTAAAGTAACAAATATTTTGTCTGGAGTTTTAATAGACGTTGATTTACACACTGGAACAATGCAATACTTGGAATACAAAGTTTTTTTTTTTCGGCTTTATCCATTTTTAAAGCTTTCAGAAACAAATTAGGTCACAAGAACTCAGAGCGTGATACACGAATAAGAACGTAAACAAATGACGTCACACCATGGGACAGCCATATTTATGACGTAAAGCGCGTTTTGGCGGACTTTCAAATTTTATGATTTTTCAAGTCGTTTTAAAAGTAAAGTTTATATTTTTTGAAAAAATAGGCATGCAAGGTGTTAGAAGACCTGATAAAGCGTCAATTCCATTCAATAGCAAAATTTATGCTTGTACCCTATTGTAATAAATATTTTTCGACAACCCCTTGTATTATTTACAACAAATTTTAGCGTTAAGAAGTATATTTAATTATGAAACTAATAGTCGAGGTCAAACAACACGAATCAAGCGAGAAACTGGACAGCCAGTTACCCAAAAAGGGACTCATTGCACAAACCCACTGTATATATATAGGGGCAAGAGAAAAATTTGTCCATAGCATTTTGTAACACATCGTTAGCCAATAACGATTCCATTTATTTATTAATTTGCCAAAGGTGACATCATTTTTATTAAACATCTTTTTTATTTTTTTATTACAAAAACCTGTAATTCCGGCTGCAGATATAATAAAATGCGTAGATGTTTACACGGCGCTTTTATTGCGTACTATTCATAGATTAAGTAATCGGATGCCGTGTACCAGTTTTCGAAATTTACCGTTAAGCGCGGTCCACGCGGTACGGCGAAAGTCCGTGTCGAAAATAAGCTTGGCGATTTATGTTTTAGGTTGAAATATTCTTATATTTTTAATTACGATTAACGGTTCTACTATGTAATTAATTAGATGGATATTTTCGTAAGTTTGTCATTAATGTGAGAAATAGATAATTAAAGGCTTTGAAGATGTACCTATAAATCTGTATAATATAAAGCTGAAAATCCCAAAAATCACATACAATGTTTACGCTCGTGAAGTAAGATTTTATCAACCTTTTTTTTGAAAAATCGTCCTGGCTGCTGGCCATAATCGTTTCAGCTGACAAAGCAAAAATTTTAAATATAGAACTGTCCAACAAATTATGGAAAAAAAACAAACAAATTGTGCAATTTAATGCAACTTTTGTTTCAGATGAACAACAAAACATGGGAAATACGAAATATTCACAGTGTCCACTTAAGTTCGCACTATATGGGAAACTTTCGAGTAAACTTTTTTATACAATTATCAGATATCAATTTTTTGGAACTTTAGTTCTTTACGTCAGGTTATGTTTGAGCGACCGGGGGTCGCGACGCAAAAGATCTGACCGTTACGTTATGTTACGTTGCTCAGTTATGTGCCTTGCGTGCGTGCGTGTGCTCTCTCCTGAGTCTCTCTCAGTTTACAAAGCAGCGATTCATATGCTTCGGCCTGGAATCGAACCCGGGCCGCCCGCGTGAAAGGCGAGCATTCTACCACTGAACCACCGATGCTATATTAAAATTCTATGCAAAGCTGGTATTCGCAGTGCTGGTGATCTACTTGAATTTGTTCGGATACATTTTTAATATTATGTCCATAATTTTTTTTGCGTGATTGATGTTTTTTGTTTATTTACAGCATCGGTTGTCAGGACGGTAGGTTGTGTTTATTGGTTTCTAAGTTTAACACGTCGGTAAGTGATTTACTTACCGTTCAGACCTCGAAAAGTAATAAATTTCACCAAAATGAAAAATATATTTTAAACTGATCGAGAAGTATATATGTCACTTTTGACATTTCGTTCATTTTGAAGAAATTTAAATTATTTTATTCGGAATTCCTCTCGTAAAATTGGACAAAATGATATGAGGATTAAGGGGTTTAGCACATTTACTTTTCGAAATACAGGGTGTTGAAATTTTGAAAACTTGAATGTTTTAATTCGATAACTTTAAAATGGATGGATAAATTTATTTGACATTTGGCAGGTTGTTTTTAAATGTAAAAGGGCATATTTTGATAGAAATAGTAGTTTGTGCAACTAGTGTGGATATGATGGCCATATCGCATGAGGACGAAGTCAAGTGCGATATGGACAATCCACACGAGTCGAACAGCATATTTTTTCTACGACCCACTTAAGAAAATAATCTAGAAAATAAAAATTTCTATAAACTGTAAAATAACTTCAAATTAAAAATTTAACAATTCAATTTTATGTTTCCACTAATTTTTTGTGGTAAACGTACAGTTCTTGAATGTCCAATTTGTATAAAGCTACGGTTTCCCTTTTTAAATATACGATGCTGTTATAAGTGGATGTTGCCAGTCGGACTCCCTCATGAAGGATACCGTACTATTATCTATAACAATGAATATTCTGCTAAATATTCCAAACGTCTACCTGTTGTCGTTATTAATATCAAGCAGAATAATTATTTGAAAATAAAATTAACAATAAAAAAAACTTCTTCACGGGGAATCGAACCCGGGTCTACCGCGTGAGAGTCTGGTTTGCTTAATACTCGACCACCGAGGAATATGGAAATTGTTTTTCTATAACGTCAGATGTATTGCATAATTTTTGCTTAAAAGGAACTAAAGTTCCTACCGTGGGTCCCGCGACACCTTCTACCTTTTTGAGCTCCCCTGGTATATTAAATATGATCTATACGTATTTGTATGTAGTTATTTTAAACTTGAAAGCAAACCGCATACTTCCTGTGGAATAGATAACATTTCGCATTACTAGTGAATTAGGAAACGATATTTTCAAGGAAATTAACAAAGAAAAATTTGAATATTTTTATAAAAATTTTAACAAAACATTTTTGCGGTATGACAAATGCTTAAAATTCCTAAATACGGGTTTTTTTGGGACGAGACATCATCTGGAACATTCTATTTTTTGATATAATGATTGTAAATATCAAATATCACAAAACAATGAATATTGAACTGAAATTTTTGGAAAAAAATTAACAGGAACTCACCCTGAAAGACTTCAATTTTATAAATAGTTAGGGTATAATTACTGTGTGATACTTTCATGTTATCTTTACTTTAAGTACTGCAAAATTTATCTAATAAAACGTAATTAGACTTCAATAAAGATAAACTTCTACATAGAATAGGGGTAGATATTGGCTCAATTCAAAATATAACCCTCATGGTTTATAAACGGTAATTAATTTAATTGAAATTTACAGTTAGATTAAAAAGGCTGACGTAAAATGGTTTATAATAAAATATGTTACCAACAACTTTCTTAATTTTAACTAATACCAGACGGACGAGAATTCAAATTTTCTACCTCGAGGTGAATATACATTAATTTGCAAACTAAATCTTATAAAAACAACACTTGTAAATATAATTAGAAATTAAACAGATCCATCGTACATAGTGTCATGCGATTTAACGCCTCTCCTAGAACCGTTTAAGTTACCGGAACAAATGTTTACTATGACTCAGTTCCTAAATATAAAAATTTAATGATTTTACCAAGGCTAAGATTACATTCGGATACGAGGGGACATTTTTCTATTGACACAAAATTGCATTTATTCTTTACCGACCATATTTGTCGGTGTATTTTTCGTACTACCCTCGTAGTTATAATTGAAAAGCAGCCTGTAGAACAAATTGCAATTTATTCAATTAAATTTTTGTCTGTTGGAGATAAAATTATTGAGAAAGATACCGAATTATTTTATATATCAATAAGCCATTTTTCTAAAAATAAATTGCTTCCGGTTTACCGTTTATTACGGAAAATTCCTCAGGCTTTTTACAAATATTTACACACTATTAATTTAAGGAAGTTATAAGCCGAAAAGCTAACAATAAAATTAGTTTAAACATACAAAGTGGACTAATAAAAAATAATTTGAACCGATATATTTCACAGTATTATAAAAGTAGCGTTTTAAGAATCTTTATTTTGAAATAATAAACATTTTTGGTACTCCTGCAAGACTGTTTTGTAAGTGTAAGCAACCTAGGGGTCTGTCAAGTGTTTCTTTCTAATAAACTTTGCCCCCAGAAAAGTTTTTATTGAATACAAAGGAAAATTGAATATTATTTTTGTTAAATTGTTGGTTCTTAGATATAAATATTGCTAAAAGCATTATTTCAATCATTTCTATCTAATTTATTCGACAGACCACGATTCTAACATCACATATGTTATCATATCAAACACTTTTACCATCTGGACCGTGACTCTCTACTTCATGAGAAAATATTCCTATATGAATTGTTGTCTATAGAAATTGTTCTTCAGCTTCAGCAGTAAATTGTATTACATCCTGTCTACTCCTTTTAACCAGGTTTGTTATTGTGAATTTGCTAATCAAATTTTCTTCTTGTTTCTTGTATATAATCATTTATGTTGGTGGAAAGTTGAAACGAAATATCTTGAAATAGAGTATACCATAATAACTGCTTCCAGAATTGGTTCCAAATGATGTATTTTTCTTCGTGTAGAATACTTTGAAAAACAATAGTATTTTAAAGAGACATATACTTGTTTTTTCTAGCTCTATACAGGGTGTCCCAGGACGAGTTGAAACTATCTGTATATGGCAAAATACTTATAGTAAAATCATGAAAATTTCTAGGTTTCGGTTTTCGGATGCGATCTTTTTAACTAAAATATTTTCAAAGATGGCAGACTTCCGGTTCCACCGGAAGTCGACTGTAGCTTTGTTATTTTAAAGGAACATCCTGTATATTAATACATTTTTAAAATCTACGTAAAATTTAAGTATACTTTTGTCCGAAAACTTTTTTCGAAAAATGCATATTTTTTGAGTTATTGATTTTTTTGTAAAAAATTTGACGGTTGTAGACCCTTAATTACAAATTATTTTTTTTAGAGGATACCCTTGAAGATAAGAAAATGGTTTCTGTTCGGTTGCTTTTAGCAAGGTCAGACCTATTTGAATCTATGTTGAAAATTTTTTCATTTTATACAGGGTGACTATAGAAAGTGTTTAAAGTTTACCTACATAAATATCAAATTTCTTTATTTCTCTTAAATAGAACCACCCGGTTTTTTCTATTTTAATGCATTCAGGGGTAAAAAATAAGGCAAATTCATGTATACTTTCCTATACCTAAACCTTACCGTTATCCAGATATTGAATGTTTTCTGTAAATTTTGAGAGATGCAGGATATCTTACTGCAAATAAAGCACATATGTTCTTGTAACAACTTTGCCATATTTACCATGTATTAAAAGCAAATTTACATACTTTTTTTTATTTCTTAATGCTTGTATCAACGGGTCAAAAAATTTAGACCACACCTGCATCTCTCAAAATTTACCGAAAACATTCAATATCTGGATAACGGTAAGGTTAAGGTATAGGAAAGTGTACATGAATTTGCCTTATTTTTTACCCTTGAATGCATTAAAATGGAAAAAACCGGGTGGTTCTATTTAAGAAAATAAAGAAATTTGATATTTATGAAGTTAAATTTGTACACCTTTTATACACACCTTGTATAAAATGAAAAAAATTTCAACACAGATTCAAATACGTCTGACCTTGCTAAAAGCAACCGAACAGAAACCATTTTCATATCTTTAAGGGTATCCTCTTAAAAAAATAATTTACAAGGGTCTGCAACGGTCCAATTTTTTACAAAAAAATCTATAACTCAAAAAGTATGCATTTTTCGAAAAAAGTTTTCAGACAAAACTATACTAAAATTTTACGTAGATTTCAAAAATGTACTAATATATAGGGTGTTCTATTCAAAATAACAAAGTTGCAGTCGACTTCCGGTAGAACCGGAAGTCTGCCATCTTTGAAAATATTTTAGTTAAAAATATCGTATCCGAAAATCCAAACGTAGAAATTTTCATGATTTTACTATAAGTATTTTGCCATATACAGATACAAAATATAAAAAACTACAATCATGTTTTGATAGTCTCAGTTTGAATAGAAATTTCTTCTTGGTATATTTTGTGTTGATATAAAAATTCTTAGAAAATTAATGTGAAATTTGAAAAGTGGATATATATATACCGATTAAGTAAATTTTTTTTTCTTAAAATCTATTTGTATCTTTAGAAATGTCCTGAATGAACTTATAAGGTGTGAACTGTACAATCAACTTGCTTTGGTCGTGTAACTAGTTTCTTGAAATTAGAAACTGTTTCATATAGTAAGTGAATTATTATATCATTTTTTAGATAATTGTTTACCAAAACGGGTCTTGAATAGTTTTCTACAAACTGTTTTAAAAGTAAAATAAAAGATTACAGAATAAAAATATAAGATGTTTCAAGCTGCTGTCCCAAACGGACGCCGCTCTCATAAATTATGTTTACGACTCGCTTTTGTTGTCAATAACCAGATACCAGATAAGTTCGAAAAGCTTATTTTAATTCAAGCGATACAGGGGTAATTAGAGAAATATATATTTAAATTAATAGGATTCTTTATCACAAAGGTTAATTTTTAAATGTTAATTATTTCGGAAAATGTTCGGGATATGAATTTTAAAAGGTAAGTAAAAAATAAACTTGAATTTTTAAAATGAATCAATTTACAGTTTTTATCCAGCATCTCAGGAATTTTGTGATACTTATTGATAATCAAGCAGATATTTATCACAAATTCAATTAAATATACTCATTAGCCACCAGAATAGTAGGGCCACTGAATCTTAAATTTTGATCCTTGAATAACGCTTATTTTTTGGATTGACAAGGTTAAAACAGTAAAAAGAGAAGCAGCTGCAGGATACCTGTATAAAAAATTATTATAAATGTTGTAAAATACTAAGTTTGGAGTTTGGTTTATGTGTTAAATTTAATCTATTGTCTATCAAATCTTTCAATATACATTTGAGAGTAAAATCTATACGGACTCTGGTATAGAAACTGGCATAATATTTGAAAGGAAATTGATTACATGGAAGATGAAAAGAAAATTTAGTAAATTCGTTCAAAATAAAACTGACCAATTCCCCTTTGGTTAGCTATAGAATTGAATTTTTGTGTTTTCTTGCTTAATGTACTTGTTTATACAATATCCTTATTAGAAAAATAAATCCGTAATTTTGTATTAGCAAATATTACAAAATATTTAGTGTTTAAGCTTTGCTATTAAAGAGAAAAATATTAATATGACTTTTTGCTCATTTCAACAATTAATTAATAAATTCAAAAAATCTATACAACATAAATATAGAACACGAACAACCAATAAACACCGTTCTAAAATAACAGCACTCGACGGGCGACGTCCCGTATAATATGCCAAATTAAATGCAAGTAAGGACGTAGCGACGTACTGTACCATCCAAGTCACCAGCGGCATCGGTGCTTTACGCGATAAATTCGAACGAGTGAAACATCTTATATTTTTATTCTGTAATCTTTGGTTTTGGTCCGATAGAAACACGTGCGGCACCCTCCCTCGCAAGAGAGTCTGCCTTCTCGTTTCCTTCCATGCCAGAATGGCCAGGGATTCAGACCAGCAATACTTTATTGAGTTCACCTATTGAGAAGAGTCTTTTTTGTCAGTCTAAAACCAATTTCGACGTTACACGGTGAAAGCTAAGTGCTTTCAAAGCCGCTTGACTGTCCGATTCTAATAAATACCATTGAAAGACACTGTAATATTTCAATTTTATTCTTACCATTATTCATGTAATTTCCAATCACGAAGTAGTGTAACGTAACAAATATTCTTGACCTTATTGAATAATATCAACGTGTAGATTTTGAATTTTTTTCCGGTGAATACTTAATCCATCATTTAACTTTAACATAAATCGTGTCTAGGCAATTCTATTTGAGGAAATATGAACGATTGCTGACACTGATGGTAATTGTATTGTACATTTCACCCATTGGGCAATTTAAAATTTATTCACAACAATTGTTTTTATATACAGAGTGAGTTTTATATAAGCATCATCTAAATCAACTTAACTATAACTCCAAAATAGGCCAGAAGATTGGGGTAACAACTACAAGTAATTTGCAATACGGCTGATTTTTTTTCATTAGTACCTTAAAGTATGTAGATTAATATAAAAAAAAAATTTACCAGTATATCGATTTCCCAAATTAAAAAAAGAAATCGAAAAACTTTTTTTTTTCGAAATTTTTCAATATTTCGCGATGGGAGGAAGGTAGAGAAAAATAAAAAATACCACCGGGTAGGGAGAATGTTTTGCAACAAAAAAGGTTACTTGCGTTTCTTTCGTCCGAACAATGGTTTGTCCGGAAAAAAGTCGGTAAACTAAAGGCTCGCGCGCACTTAGCGGCAACAGCCGGAAACGGAACGGGCCACGGCGGCCGGCAATTTTACCTGGGTATCGCGCACTAGACGGTAAAAAATTTTTGCCAGTCATAGGTCGCTTGTCGGTTATTATATATTATATATATATAGCCATGGATTCAGTGACTCTAAATAAAATGATTATAATAAGTTTACTGTGCGAAGAAGAGGAAAAACAAAATTCTGTTAAACAAAAAAAAAGGAGAATGGATAAATGACATTTGTACAAAGAGGAAAAATGTTTTAATATGCAACTTAAGAAAGTTCCCACTTGTAGATACGTCCGACAAAAAACGCCACCTCTTGTCGCAGATATTTTTTTTCTCTACAATTTTTCGAGGGATGGAAACTGTTATTTAGTATGTCTGTTCCATAGATAAAATTTAGGGATAATTAATTTTTCCTAATTACGAAATACGGCACTTTTCATTATTTTGTAAATTTTAGGAATCGTGAATTTACAAGAAAATATATATATTAAATACTGTACTGGGGGGGCAATAGATCATTTAAATCCCAGTAAATGTCACTCCAATATACATAAATACAAATAATGCGTCATTTTTCTAATAATTGAGTCGTTCCAAACTTTTTATAAAGAAATTTTTCGGATCTGTCTTTTAAATTTCATCCAAATTTATAGAGTTATCGTGTGGAAACAGAAGGAAAACATTAAATAGCGTGGGCGTGAGTGAAAATAATATTACCTGTTAACGCTATGCTTCCGTTTCGTCTGTTTGATTTTATTTTATCTTATCATTTTATACCGTATCTCAAAATATTTCCACAGTAGTCGAGGTGATGTTTTTTAAATTATGTTGGAAATTGTAAAAATAGTCGTAAACTTGAGATATTTAAGTTGAGGTGAGAAGATTTGTGTCTTCAGAATTTTTGGAAAATAGTACGAGACATACAAATTGAAATTTTGGGAGAGTTTTATCAAAATACCAATCTACTCCATTTTATGAATAGTCAAAGTATTGAGAAAACCCAAAAACCAAATTCTGGACCAGTTATAACGTGGTTAGGAACACCAAAGAAAATTTTATATATTCCAACGAATTTGCAATCGACATTTCCAAGTATTGGGAAAAATTTTTGGGATGTCTGCAGGCTTCAACTTGGGTAAATGTTCCTCTTAGTAATCTCCCAAGTGCTGTGCTCTAGGAGCCTGAAGTGCTGTGCAGTTGGAAATTATGAGGAGGGAGGTTTCTTCTTTCATGCCACAAAATCTATCTTCTTCTCCCTCCACTATTTTGAGATTTTTCAAGTGCCCATTCAGGCGACAATGTCCCGTTAGGATCCCTGTTAAAACTCTTAGCGCAGTTTTACTTTGACTTATGGATTCATTTGATCTCAACAGGTTGTAGTCACCCAGAAGAGTCTTTGATTGTCTAAGCCCTACTAGATCTTTCCAATGGTCAGATCTTCTCTTTTTCTCGGCTTTACCTATTTCTTCCAATATTACATTGGGGCTGATTCCGCAAAAGGGTTCAGGCCCCCAGAAAGGTATTTCAGTCCCCCTCTTTGCTACATCATCTGCTATTTCAATTCCTTCTATTCCAGTGTGTCCTAGAATCCATAGCAATGTGACTATATTGTTCATTGAGTTTGTCTCGGCATTCCCACACCATTTTAGAACTGATTACACAAGAACTCAGTGCTTTAATGGCTGCTTGACTATCCGACTTTATGATAATCCTTTGTCTTCTGTATCCTTTACCAATATTGAACTGAGCGCACTTTCTTATGGCGTGGATTTCCTCTTGAAAGATACTTGGTTTTTTTACAAAAATATACTAACTTGAAGGGTTTTCATTTTATAAATCGTCAAAGCCAATTAAAAAACTGTAACAAGTCAAATGTATTTTGACAATTACCTTCAATATTTTGACTGCCTTTCTACTGCCGGAAATTGTAGTAATAGTTTCCCA
The DNA here is from genome assembly GCA_910591675.1 of Galerucella calmariensis. NCBI lineage: Eukaryota > Metazoa > Arthropoda > Insecta > Coleoptera > Chrysomelidae > Galerucella > Galerucella calmariensis. The sequence goes on along the minus strand of CAJUYG010005201.1, from coordinate 1,121 downwards.
AAAACATTCACAAATTTGTTTCCCGACAATTAATAAGGATCTATGCCACATGGTTTTGTTCTATATATATACACACCTGATTACCTCTCTTATATATCTCAAACTTACTGATTGTAAACAGGGCCAGACTAAAACTAAAATTATTCAAAATATTTTCTTCATATAGTGAAAAAATATAGTTTTCAATACGAGTGTAATAGTTATTTACATATGTAGTTACAATTTGTCTTCATACAAATTAAAAATAGTTAGACACAAGGTTATTTTCATAAAATTTTCACTCTAATACGTTCTAATAATATGTGTCTTCTAGTAAAAGATAATTTTCAAAAAAAAAATACTTATTTAACATAAAATACCCAAAGAAAAACTACAATTTTATTGTAAAGTATATTTTGGATCACGCTGTATCCACTTTCAAACAGATTATACTAATTAATCACTCTGTATAATTTTTTAATGTTAATTTAAATTTTTTTGGGTCGCCTTAATATTTCCTAAATCCACTCCTGCTTTTAGAAGTATAAAAATTGTTAGTGTGAATGACCTTTTAGATATATAGGTCTTAGCTTCTTTTTTAAAACGCAGGCATCATTAAAACTAGATTTATAATGTGTCCTATATACACGAGAGGCTAATTGCAGAAAGGCTCCCACTAATAAGAGATGAGTTTACACTATATTTGTAATTTTAATTATGAAAAAGATTCAAAAACACTAATAATCAGAAAATGGGAAGAAGAAAATGATTGAAGCATATTAACATCGCTGATACAGATCACTGTAACTGTTTGTAACAATATCAAAAAATAAGAAACAGAAAACTATAAAAAAATTCTTGGCCGGGCGGGGATTCGATCCATGGACAGACACTCTGTGTTATGGGTCCAGCACGCCTACACTGAGCTACGCTGTTCTGCAATTAGTCCTATATAGTGGTGTTTGATTTTCTGGAGTCTTGATTAAAATAACTAAATATTTCTCTTTTTTTTTCAGGTAAGAATAGGAACTTTTCTACAAGCTGAATTTTTCTCTGGTAAATATCTTCCTTTGTTCATTTATATACACTGTATCTACTTTTAAGTTCGCACCATATGGGAAACTTTTTTATTATCAATTTTA
>CAJUYG010005200.1:0-14470 GCA_910591675.1 Galerucella calmariensis | reverse complement strand
ATATCTTTTACAATATTTTTGAATTTATGTAAATGTGTATAACCACTATTCCAATCGATTCCATGATGATTTTTCATTAACCAAGTTGCTTGTCTATGTAAGTCTGGAGGTAACATATGTAGAGGAAATGGTGATTTGAAAATATAGTGACTTACTTGATGACCATCGTATGCTGCAAATTCTTTAACGATAAATTTATTATTTTCGATCTTAAAACCTTGAACATCTAAAACAACTTTCATATTTGTAATTGTTGCAATTTAGTTACCGCACCTTTATATTGTTCATAATATTTTATGTCACGTTTGAGACGTGTTAATTTAAAAAGAAACTGACTAAGAGCAATTTGATACTCATGGGTATTCATATTTAATGAAGAATATGTAGTAACCCTACTTTTATATTGCATGTTGATCATGCGCGCTATGTTTTTTCTACATCAGTATTGCTTAACAATTTTAGTTAATGGATTATAGGAAAATTGTTTTTCATGAAAGATCAAACAATATGCAGAAATATCACTCGTAATGGGAGCATTTAACTCAAATTCTATACGAAGAACTACAGATCCAGACTGTATTAGTTCCTTCTGCCTTGAGCAATCTATATGAATTAAGGGAGCTGTATCTCTAAATTCGTCAGGTGTGAAAATAGGTTCACTGTTCGAACGGTTATAATAAGAAGTTTGAAAATCAGCAAACATTTTATATAACGTAGCAAAACTATTGTTTGTAAAATCTAAAAGTAAATCATTGTATGGATACTTCTCAGAATTGAGAAATACCTTAATATTTTTCAAATTCAGATGTTTAAAATGACTCATATTTTCTTTTATGTTACCCCTACCATTATTTTGAAATCCAATTACAATGTGTCTAGGCGTCTCTACTTTTGTACTAGTTTTTACGGCCCAAGTGTGGCGAGACGTTTTCGGTAAGCTAGGATACTCAATCAATTGCCAAGATCTGAATTTTATCGGTAGTTCCTGGTTACTTTGAATAATTTTGTTTAGATGTAATTCATGTTTTATATTCGGTTTCACGTGAGGAATTCTCCAACTGATGTGAGTTAATTCAATTTTAGGTTTTTCCGTTTCATCTGTATGTGTGACTGAGTCTCTATCATCACTAGATCTCACCAATATTAGCTCTTGTTTCATGTTTAAGATTATTTTATTAAAATCTTCAAAGAATCCTGACCATAATTTCAAGGGTATACACACGTTAAAATTTCCATGTTTGTCTGACAACTTGACATCTTCCTTAGGAAACCATCCAGAATTATTTAGAAAAATACTTTCATTTGAATTATAAGATAAATAATTTTTCATTGTTGAAACAAGGCCAATATCTCTCACTGAATCAACTACAACACCGTTCAGTTCATATCGAATTTCACGGAATAAAAAAGCTATTGCATTATTGATGAATTTCAATTTTGTAGGTACTGTGTTGGTTTCAGTTAAAATTTTCCCCGTAATCTCAAGATAACTGTCAGCCGGATATGTTATACAATCTAAATCTTGCACTACAATACGAATCTCATCATTATAATTCAACTTTCCAGTAATATATGGTTGGTATGTATGATATTCATAATCCTCCACAGCCATGTCATTGAAGGGCTCATCAGTGACTTGTAATATATCCATTTATATTAATAATTTAAAACCGAGTGATTTTAAAAAACGTTTATTTTTAGGCGTTATAACGGCTATTCTCTTACACAAACTAATTGTAGACGGTTTACTCATCAATCTTTTATAGTTTTTTTCAGCATAAGGATGGGAAAATTTTAAGACCATTTTTGTTGTCGAATATGTAAAGTAATAGTAATCTCCTCGTCTTGAAAATTTATAACGTTACCACTCTGATCAATAATTTTTACTGTTATGTTGTTAATTGTTTTAACACTTACAGGATAATACAAGATATTTTGAGGAGATTCAACTATTTTATAGCCACTAGGAACAGTAGGAAAAAATTGATGGATAATGTGAACAGGATGTCCATTGAGATATGATCCAACAGCAATGTCACAATCTATTCCAATAGAATTAACTTGTAAAATATTTATAGGTTTGGTAGAGGTGTGTATCTCATTGGGAGTTAACAAAACTTTTTCAAATCCAAATACTTTACCAATTGAGTCATCAGTTAAGAATGAAATTGTCTTATTACTAGAAATTGATACGTGAGATGTGTTTAGATTTGGGACTATGTCAATTGTTGAATCTGATGCTACTATAAGCATGTGTTGTTTAATATATTGAATTATTTCATTAAGTTCATAAGCACCTTTAGGTATAATTATTGTATCATATATAGTAGGACCTCCAAAAATAAATCTATTGTTAGTTTCATCAATATTTGGTATTGTATTGAAACTATTGAAATTAACTAAACCAACTTCATAGTCATATTTATCATCCAAGTAAATGGGAGGATTGAAATTATAATTAAGAATAGATGATGCACCACTAAGTGTAACAGAAAATGACATTTCAACTAAAAAAGTTTAAATATTATGATTGAAATATTTATGTATGAATTGAAGTGAGTGATGACCACAACTATACGAATTGTTCTGTAGTCTATCATAATTGTATGTTATATATACTGGACCGTTACTATGAAAATACTTAATCAGTTCCATTGGTGGAGGTAAATTTCCATAACTATCAAAGTAAATAATTTCCTTGTCTGATTTTATGTATGATGTCCAATGTGTTCCGTCTCCTCTAACTGTATCTATATTCAAAATACCACATTCATGTTTATGAATTTTCTTTGTTAAATTATCTCTCATAAAAACTCCCCTAAAAAAAGGTATTTTCAATATTTTAACATATTTCCACAGATCTTTATCGGTAAGCCCACGATGGGGCAATTTCAGTTTTTTGTTGTTCCTTCTCCTTTGTATGGTCTTAGATAAAGACCTTTTCCTTTATGTCTTAGTTGTCTTCTTGGCTTTTTTTGATGTTTTTTTTTCAAACCTCTTCCCTCTTTCAATTCCATAGCCATATCATGTCGTTTTTGTTCAGTTAATTGTTGATTGTTATACTTTGCATCATTTACTGCCTTTGCAATTCCAGCTGCTCCACCTCCTAGAGCTCCTAATGCACCCAACAGTGGTAATATTAATGGTAAAAATCCACCTATTTTCATCGGTGTTCGAATTATACGTTTTTTAGGTTTTTTCTTACCACCACGACGACTTTTTTTAATTCCTACACCCATACCAAGTTTACGTTTTCCTTTCATGACTGCAGTAACAAACAATGAAGCTACTTTTTCACCTAATGTAGCGTCCTGGGATTTAACTCGTTTCCAAGCTTTATCCTCCAATATCTGATCTGCTTTATGTCTTTCCTGTAGATTATTATTTTTTGCGTATGCTATATCGTGTTCTTTACAAGCTTGATCTAAAAGATTAATTCCCTTATCATTTCGTTGTAGTCTTTGTTCTAGTTTTGTGTTTGGTCCACAATATTCGTATCCACCAGGTAAATGAAGTTCAAATGGTAGTTTATTAATTAACGAAACTAAATCTCCACCTTTGTGATGACGACGACGACGTGATTGTAACTGTTTATGTTTAACCATAGTTCTCTATCTATATATACTCTGATCACCCTATAAATACTCTCAGTGTTGTTGACTATATAAGATGAAGATTGCAAAACATTTTATAGCTTTACCTGTTGAAAATTATGATTTGAGCTGTGAACAACAACGTACTGCAGGTAAACATGGATATTTATTTGGTGGAGACTCTAAACGAGCATTAATCATCGGTCCCAGTGGTTGTGGTAAAACTAATGCTATGTTATCCTTAATAGATCATCCTAATGGTTTGAGATTTGAAAATTTATACATTTATTCCAAGAGTTTACATCAACCAAAATATGCATATTTACGTAATTTAATTCAACCCATGAAAGAGATTGGATATGAGGAATTTAACAATTCTGATGATATAATTACTCCAGATGCTATAAAGACCAATTCAATTATTATATTTGATGATGTAGTGGCTTCCTGCGATCAAAAACCCATTCAAAGTTACTTTTGTTTTGGTAGACATAAATCTACAGATTGTTTTTACTTAAGTCAAACTTATTCGGCTATACCAAAACAATTAATTCGAGATAATGCCAATCTCCTGATAATTTTTCAACAAGATTTCACCAACTTAAGACACATCTATGATGATCATGTTAATATTGACATGTCATTTCAAAAATTTAAAGACATTTGTTCATACTGTTGGGGGGAAAAGTTTGGATTTCTCACTATCGATAAAGATTCTGAAATAGCATCTGGTGGTCGTTATAGGAAAGGATTTGATGGATACATTCATATATAAGGAGAAAAGTATATAATATAGTTAATTTCAAATCCAGCATGAATCCTAAACTAACTCAACGACTGGTCAAAGCTAGGCAGGCGCTTCGAAAAAAGTATAAAAGTTTGAAGCGAAACATAAACCAATCTCAATCACGACTGGAACAAACCTATGAGCCCATTACTCAACCGCTAAAACAACTAATATCAACTATCGAGAAACAAGAATTGATTAAACAAGAACCATCAATATCACCAAAAAAAGAATCTCGCCTATCAAGTTCAAAATATCAACCAAATCCTTCCCATTATGCACTTGCTTTCGATTCACCCAAAGAGGATGTTTTCAGTTCTAATACAAATGATGATGATGATGATGATGATGCGTTTGAGCCAAATAAAACTTTAGGGTACAGTAGTGATGAAAATATTAGTAGATTTATAGATGAAAGTATCCGTGACCTTGGTCGAATGACCAACGACCAAGGTATCCAGCAATATTATGAACAGTTTGAAAATCCCTTACCTAGAGTGTACATAAGGGAAGGTATTGCTGACACTGAAGGACAATTTGATAATACTCTTGGAGTCTATCATGATTTGCAGCTAGAAAAATTCTCTATTGGTGATTCTCCAATTGACTTTATCGGACCTGATTTAAAAATACAAGGTATTACCTACAAGGGTACTCCAGGTCTGTATGAACTGTTATTCAAAACAGACCCACACATTTTTACTAAAAATGATGCTAAGGAATATGTTGACATTTTAGAGAGAACTAATGCTCTATACACAAAAAATAATAGAAAATTACCAAAACGGAGAATTCCTGCAAAATTAAAAAATAAATTTACTAACGCTATTCAACCTTTCCTAGGAATTCCTCTTGTTGCACAAAGAGAACGAGCCTTTTCAGTTCCCACTATGACTACAAGACAAATAGCAGCAAAACTGAAGGGTGGGAAAGGTTTAACAATGATGCGATATTCCCAAAATCCCATTGATTATAAATATTTTGATGATTTCAATGAATTGATTGATAGATTACGCTTACTTGTAGCTTCAAAACAAGCTGGTAATAATGCTCACCAAAATGAAATAGTGTCTATTGTTGAAGAACTAAGAGAAGGTGGTATAATAGCATAAATAGATGGATTATATTCACATTAGTAGATATGCCGTTAAACAAGTTTAATCAACATTATCTCATCACACATTCCAATGATGAGGTACTACCACAATCACCATTCTATATTTGTCAACCTGCAGACATTCAAAGTTTAGCAATTATTAATATTAGCGGAAATATAGATAAAAATGTTAGTTCATTAAACTATATATTAAATAATAATAATACTGAATATACTTTTCCAGTAAGTGGAAAAGTGGTTAATATCAATAGCAACAAACCACCAACTAAAGTATTAATACTTTATAAAAATAAATATCAAAATTTGAGTGTTCTCAACCAGCAATCCATAACAAAGGGTGAAAAGATTTCAATTGGTATAGGTAAAGAAAAAAATTATTATCCATATATTGAACTTGTGTTAGAATGTCCTCTGGTGAGCTCTACATAAATATAGTACTTTTCCAACAAATGCATCATTCCAACAATGCCTCTTAATAAATTCAATCAACACTATTTACAATCATCATCGTCGTCGTCGTCGTCGTCAGTTCCAAAATTAAGTGCACAATTTTATATTTGTGACTCTTTTGATTATCATGTTGAAAACATTATTCGATTGAAAGGCGAAAAGAAAACTAGTTTAAATAAAGATTATTATGTGTTGGATAATGCAGGTACAAATTTTCTTTTCCCCTACAATGCTAAAATTGTACAAGTTCGACATTACGCTGCAGATGGAGAGGTTTTAGTTAATGGTATATCATTCAAATTCAATGAAATTAGTGGTAATAATTTTAAGAAAGGTGATAAAATCCTATTTAAATTGGGTACACCTTCTTCTATTTGCATTGAATTCATAGTGCAGTGTCCAATAGTGAAAGATGAGTAAAGCACAAGTTGTGAATGAATTACATAAACCGGCAAGAATCAATTATAGAAGAAGACATGTTGTAATTAAAGGATTACATGATTTGATACAAGCTGATTTAGCTATTATGACTCCCTATTCAAAAACTAATAGGGGCTACAATTATATCCTAGTTGTAATCAATGCTTTCAGTAAATATGTGTGGGTTGAGGCGATTAAAAGAAAAACAGGTAAAGAAATCACATTAGCTATGAAGCATATCCTAGACCAAATGAATGTTCCACCTAAAAATCTTCAAACTGACAACGGAACTGAATTTTATAATAAGAATTTTCAAGAGCTTATGAAAAAATATGATATTAACCATTACAGCACATTCTCCAATTTAAAAGCAAGTATAGCAGAGCGAGTAATTCGTACTCTAAAATCTATGTTATGGAAACAGTTTAGCATGCAAGGATCTTACAAATGGTTAACGACTCTACCCAATATTGTCAACAAATATAATAATACAAGACATTCCACTACAGGTGCCATTCCCAGTGAAATAAATGAGAAAAATGCAAAGTATATTACTGCATATAATCACCTGAAAACTATTGATACAAGATCATCAAATTTTAAAAAAGGAGATTTTGTTCGAATTAGCAAGTATAGACATGTCTTTAAGAAGGGTTATACTCCAAATTGGACTGCTGAAGTTTTCAAAATAAAGAAGGTGAAACTTACTAATCCAACAACTTACATACTGGAAGATGATAAGAACGAAGAAATACAAGGAGGATTTTACAGGGAGGAATTGCAAAAAGTTAAATATCCTGATGTGTATTTAATAGAGAGGGTTTTAAAACGAAAGGGTGATCGGTTATTAGTAAAATGGCTTGGGATGGATTCTAAATCATGGATAAATAAAAATAGCATTGTTTAAAATTATTATTTTTATTGTTAAATAAAATTATATAAAATGATTGACAATTTATTTACACATTTAAATTCTTAATTTTATCATAAACCTTACATCTATGTTCTATATCTAATATTGGATCTATAATTTGAGAAATTTTAATAATTCGTTGCATAAACCGTAGTCGGTCACATGCGGCAATGATCCATGATGATCCTTGTCTCGCTTGTTGATATGCATATTTCCAAGTTACTAATAAATGAATTTTGTTTCTTGTTTCATCAAAGTGAATAGTTTTCTTTACTTCTATTGTATGTTGTCTATTCTTCATATTTCATAGCTGTAAATCTTCATCTTTAAGTAACTGAGGATATCTATATATTAATTCTAATGCGATAGCGTATGTCTCGTTATTTAAATGTTTTATGGGTTCAATTATATTCAAGGCTGTAGTTACTGGATCGGTGGAATCTTTTATTCCCATTTGTAAAATTTTCAATGAACTAGCAAATTGTAAATTTTTCAAGTCTGTTAATCTATTTTCAATGAGTGGTAACATTTTCCATAACATTGAAGTAGTATCAGCTCTTAGATAAATACAAGAATCACCCCTGTAAATTTTCACAACATTCCCGAATGATAATCGTTTAAATATCAAATCAAATTCACCCATATCTAACGGTTCCATATTCTTTTTGTTCGTTGATCTAAATAAAAAGTCATCAATATCATTTCTACATGATAAAAAAATGTTCCATTTTTGTGGACTGAATATAAAATAGGTATTTTTGGTTCCAAATATCCCAACACATGGATCATAATTTAAATAAGGGGATAAACCAACCTTTACATATTTTGTTTTATATGTATTGAGAGACAATTGACGTTCTCCCAAAAATACGTCATTATCTTGCAATTGATTCATATATGTAGTGTTTGTGAGTGATTCAACTACTACTACTATTACTACAATATACTATCGCTATTAGAATAATTTAAAGATTTTCTCTGGTTGAAATCTGAAAAAAAAATCCCATTTATTCTAAAAATTACTTCACCCCACTCTAAAATAAAGATTATAAACGTTGAAAATCGCTGAATCTAAACAGTATATTGATCAACTTCAAAGGTGGATTTTTAAAATAAAACCATGTATAATCAACAGCAACAGCACTATCATCTAGAAGATTGTATTTGTCCAATGAAGGACCATTGGCTATACAAGCGACGATTATATCAGTTTAATGAAGAAGAACTTGAGAAGTTTCCATTGGATTATTTGATTCAAAAGGCGCAACCACTTGAGTTATTATATGCATGGTATAAATTACCAAGAGCATATCGAGACAATTTTGATTTACAAATCCAACTGCCTTGTTTTATACATTACAATCGTCCTGACTGGCAAACTCACATCGATGGACCACCTACATCACAGTCAAGATGTCATTTATGTAACTTAACTATTGAACAAATACATGTTTGATGTAAATAAAATCTGTTTAATATACTATGTTTTTTATTACATAAATTACAAAGGTATAAAGTTATAAAATTACAAAGTTTTAAAATTTCCATTAATACCACTTTCAGTTATATTTTATAAATAATTATGATATATCGTCATCTCTGTCAATCTCATAATCATCAAGAAATCTACTAAACCTCCCATCAGCGGGTATAGGTGAATTCAATCCACGAGAAGGATGTAAATCCATATCACATTCATATCTTTCCTTAAGCCCAAACAGCAGTGTTGTGAACTGATTTTGACACCACATATTCTTCGACTGATATATTTTATGCAATTGTTTAGTATAGTAATATCCATGAAAATGATCTCTAATTGTGTGTAAAGTGAAATTCAAGTTTTTCAACTGTATCAAAAACAAAAGACTTTTATAACATGATTGACATAAATATAAATTTAGTGAAATTACTTTGTATCGGTTAAACCACACACAATATTTCATTTCTGAATATACCGTCTCCCAATTGCGATGAGCAATTATAGCATTTCGTGCTAATGCTGAGGGAATATCACGTAGGTATAACATGTTAGCAAGAACGTTGAATTCACCAGGAATGTCAGAATCTTCACCATCATCGTCATCATCATCATCATTATCATCATCGATATTAAGATGTTGTACAAAACTCTTCCATTTAAAATAACTATATTTTCTAATAATATTGAGAGTTAAATTTTTAGGTAATGGTGAATTTATTAAAAAGTCTGTAACTGATTTAATTCTTAGACAAATAATTTCAGTACACATTTCCTCCAAACTCATGATGGTTGTCTCTAAAAAAAAACTTACTGACTACTCTTATAACCCCAAGGAAGTGTGTCAAATGACTTTGAAATTAACTGACGTTTATCATCGTATGGACTTAAAGCAATTTTAGTCTGTTCTATACTGAATACATTGTGAGCATATGAACGAATAGTTTGTTGAGTTATGACTTTTGTGTTGAATTCATTTAAGCATGTAATATAATCTTCAAAAGTAATAATATTTTTCACTATATTTTTTTTAATCCCCTTAGATTTTTTTGAAATACCAAAGTTATTCAGTTCAATAGCTATTTGGTTTGAGGACATGCCCTTCTTTTCAAGTTTTTTCTTGAAATTTAATTTTTCCTCCTCACTGACTTGCATTTTGTAGGTATACATTTTAGAACGAAGACCAGCAAAATGAGTAATAATTTTACCATTTGCCTCATCTTTCATCAATCCAGGTATTTTTTTATTCACCAACGGAATATTATAAATATTATTTTTGTTATAATCTGAAGTATCAAATTTGTGGATATTTTTTTTAATAATATCTTCGTAAACGTCTAGGTTACTTATTTCATAGATAAAACTATCTGTGTCTGTGTACAATAATTTACATTTTTCCACACCTGCTGTTGGTATTATAAAATTATAGTGAAAATCATACATACAAATTTTTGAAAGATCTAAAATAACCATACCAATGTATAGTGGTTTATTAAATATTAATTCTATTTTATTCAACTCAATTGCCATCAAGTTTTCATCAAAAATTGTTCTATTGTGAAATCGTGGACTAGCAATTAAATTTTTCGCCCCGTAACGTCCCTCCCATTTAGAGCAAAGTTTAACGAGTCTATGTAATCTTATGTTTTCCATAGTTTTTCCAAATACTGCGTTATTAGCAAGTTTAAATTGATTTTTTTCAAAGTTGCTTGTAGCACTTACCCTTAATCGACTGTTTAATTCAATATAAGGTCTCAACCATTCTGATTGATTGAATTCCAACACTTTATGTATTTTCGTAATTATTAAACCATGTGCCAATGCTTGTTTTAAATTTCTATAATGTATTGTATATTCTTTTTTATCATACAAATCAGCTATCAACTTTGGTAGTTTTGAGGCTGGAGGAATGCGATGGTTGGCACAAAAAGGAAAATCTTTATGTAGAGTATGTAGACTCTTTGGATACTCCAAATCCACTTGTAATATGTACCCAATCGGAGAATTGTCTGGAATTGTTGTTACATCAATGTTTGAACTTGACCATTTAAATCCTCCAAATGGTAATGGTTCACACATTGCGTAACCGTAAAGGTTATTCACATCTAGGTAAAGGATTGTTTTGGTGGGTTCTGATGAATCATATCTGTCACCCATATATTTATTGTTTGCCTCTGAAAATCGACTACAGCATACCGAAATTCCACCTCGAATCGCTTTCTCTATAAACATAACCATGTCAACATCCTTTAAAATTTCCAATTTACATTTAGTATATTTTAACATAGCATCCCAAGTGTAGCCTGGCATTGTATAATACCATGCAGGATCTAAACCATATGTTTTCAATGCTGTTTCTCTGAAATTATCCATAACATCTGCTAGTAACAGAATATCTATCTTCATATACAAACTACTGTATTCTCCAAGGTGATTTATGTTGAAAGCGGTCCAAACATTTTGTGCATGAGTGTAATCAGTCTTGCACAATTCCACATCATTTAGTTTATTATAGAATTTTTCAATGGGTGGTAGCTCTTTCTCCTTCAATTTATCAACATTATCTACATAATCATAGGGAAACACCCCTTTTCTAGTTAGAAGTTGAAATTGATTATGATCTAAATTCTTAAACTCATGTTTTAAATTCTGAAAATTGTCTAAGCTCAAAGTCGAAACAAGTTCATTAAGACTACAACCCATAAATCTAAAAGAATCTATAAACCTAAATTTAATTCTACTATCATTATCTGTTAGAGTGAAAGATATGTACTTTTCTTTATTTAGTGGAAGAACAGATACATGTCCACGCTTGGCAATGTCTTTTATGATAAAATGTGCGTCATAATTTGAAAGGTTGTGAAATAATATTGGAACAATAAACAATTTTTTAAATGAAAGATTACAAGTTTGATGAGCGTAACCTCTAAATAGTCCTGTAAAATGATCATGGTCCTTAACAATTATGTCTCTTTGATTAAAATGTTTCTCACAAATGTGACAAATATGTACATTTACATTTTCTATTGAATCTACTATTATTGGTATTATATTCACAATTTTACTCTCAACAAATTGTGCAATCTTTTTAATTTCATTTGAAAACCAATCCATACAATCTTCACCTTCATGATGATTGAAATAGGAAAAATTGTTGTTATAAGTACATTTCATATAATATCCTGCGCAAAATGCTTTATGATGTTGGTATTTATTCGTTGTTTTTGATAATTTTGTTTTACATGGTTCTAAAATAGCTTCAATATCAGCATAGATAAGGAAAGGTATTTTTTGTTTATAGACAAAATTTCTAAATTCAACAGCATCATATTTTGGGAATGAAATTTTACAGTTGTTTCTATTTTCACATAACAAATAATGCTTTTTCAACTTTTCCTCACTATAAAAATAATTTAAACAACGGTCACACAAGCTAATTGTAGCTCTATGCTTAGTGATTTGAGATCGAATAAGTCGTGAAAGATTTTTAATTAAACAATAATGAAATTTTATTTCAATATTTTCATCATCATCATCATCATTATCATCTTGTTCTGATTCTACAAAATTATTCAACTTTGGAAAATACTTATTTTGAATTAATAACAAATTAACATGTTTCTCTAATTTTCGTTTGGTAAGTTTAGCAGGTACAACTTCATAATATGAACTTTGTTGTGTACAATTTAATTCTAAAGCGTATACGTTTACGGAAATATTATTCAATTCCTCAAATTTGTTAATTTGATTTAGTTTCATAGGTAATTCTAACCCTTTGACATTTAACACAAGACTATAGTGTGGATATGATGAGGTGAGTCTATAATTACCTGTTGGTGGGTATAAAAAACTAACAATACTCCAAAAAAAGCATGCGTCATCTCTATTTTGAATGTTGATGCATGCTTTTTTATTTTCTATCTGAGGTGGTAATTTGATAAAAGAGGTTCCATTACCAATTTTATATTCGTTTATAGCTACCTCCAATAATAGAATTTTTTGTAGCGCCCAACCGCTTGATTCTTCCGAAAATTCTGACAGTTTATTTAAAATATAATCTGTTACATGTTCTTGAAACCAAATAGCTAAATCAGTTGATTGATCTAATACTGCATTAGGTGTCACAAAATACTTTTGATCAATTACTTCTTGATCACCTGACGTTCTAACAAAATCTGCCCACAGTGTGGTATTAATTTTTACAATTAACTTTTTTTTAATAATTTTGAGAATCTTAATTTTAAAGAGATCAAAAGCATCTGATAAAAATTCTTTTATTTCTTTATGATTCACATTTATAATCACTGCTGTTTGAACTCTACTTTTGAAACAAGAAATTATATTTTCCCAGTAAACTTTTCGATTTTGTTTTACACCAACATGTTTGTTTTTTAATTTTATTAAACATTTTAATCGTTTCAATTGACCAATTTTTGTTAATATCTTACGTTTTTGACCAACCTTTAAATGATATTTTTTCAATGCTATGTTACATTTTTTAATATGTTCATTAATTAATTTTATTGATTTGTTTTCAGCAGAGTTCACTCTAATTAACTTAATAGATTCATCAATTTTGGATAATGTACCATGATATTTGTCCATAATATTATATCATAACTATTTATAAAAATATAACTCACCAATAATTAGATTTCAACAATTTCAAACGATGCTGTTGGATTCAATTTTCCAATGTCTACCGCTCCTCTGAATATTATTGCGTACTTCCCTTCTTCAAAATATTTTATATAAGGTTTATACGTCTCTGTTACCCTCTGCGGTAGGAACGTTATTTCTTTCTCCAGTTCCAGCAGCACCGTTTCCCCAAATTTACTCCTAACTATTTTAGCCGAAATGATTTTTTTGGGTTCCCCTAATATTAAGTCCGTTAATTTTATAGTTGGTTTTGGGTCTCTTTCTAAAAGTGAGGAAGAATTTATGGTTTTTAGATCCATTTTACTAAAAATAATAATAATAATATGATTAAACATTAGAACACATCACTAATTTAAATTCTAAGTAAAATAAAAAAAATAAAAACGTCTTACCTGTTGTTTATTGAAGGTGATGATGTGATTGAAAACAAGAAACGATTGAATTTCACAAGAAAATCTTGAGCTTAAATACAAAATGAATCTAATGACCTTAATAATAATTGCATAGGTATTTACTTATTTTCCGCGACTCACGTAAGACTTTCAACTGCATTAGTTGTCTCTGGTGGATTTTTAATAACAGGATGGTTATAGCAAAGTATAATATGCATAGTAGACTATCCCATTGAAAATATATATTCATTCGTATATAATTAATGTATTATCACCTTATAGATTTTTTTTAAAAACTAATAAACTATCTAAAATGACCTCAATAATAATTGCATACCTATTGCGTAAGACTCCGGACTGCATTAGTTGCCTCTGGCGGATTTTTAATAACAGGATGGTCATAGCAAAGTATTATACACTATACCATTGAAAATATATTAATTGCGTATATAATTTATGCATTATAGCCTTGGGCGGGCTTGTTTCCTATACTTTGTATACAAACACAGCGCATTCCATTATATTTATGCACTTATACAGGATGGTTCTACCAAAACATGACGATGTACCATATACTGAGTGTTGTTTGACTTAGAAGGAACATAGTTACACTACTCTTCTTCGGAGTACCATAAAGTATCCTCCTGATCTGGCCATTTCCG
>CAJUYG010005199.1:0-14471 GCA_910591675.1 Galerucella calmariensis | reverse complement strand
ACTGATAAGGAAAAAGATGCTACTCAAAACGAAGATACTGCTCGTCAAGAAATACCTGATAGTCCGGCTGTTAATAAGTTGAGTATAAGGAATCAAGAAGAACAAGAGGAAATAGCTTCGGTAAGTATAATTTATGTATTTGATATATTACATATCAGAGGATATACAGTGTGGAAACCACTTATGGAATAAAATTCTTTATGTCATACTAGTTCATTATTGTGTTTTTATTGCTTAGTTACTAACTATCTAATGTCGTACTTTATGGCCCGCGCGGGCATAAAGAGAAATAATTTTTTGTTCAACTTATTTAATAACCATGTCGTAAGCTTCTTTAGACTTTTTTGGCAACAGATTTATGGTCGCTTTCCTTGCTTTTTCAATAATTTTGTCAGGAATTCCAAAATCTTCGTTAATTTTGCCTTCTAACTTTGACACATATGAAAATTATTGTGATTTTATGACATTTATGTTTGTCAACATTCACTTATTAATTCAAACCGGATTTTTTAAAACACTGATTTGTATTGAGATTGAATTGCAATAACGAACTAGTATGACATAAACGTTAGTATGTTCCGAGGGCATAAACAGATGTGTATACCCTCGAGTACGTAAGACATCGCCCTCAGGGCATAAACATCTATTTATACCCTTGGTACATAAATAACTATTATGTCTTAGAAAATTATAAAAAATGCCGAAACACCTCAACTTTTGAATTGAGTTGTGCGTTAAGTAAACATAAATGTAAATGTACAGGGTGATTTACGCAAGTATGCCATAGTCGGTGTTGTTTTTTTTTAATGAAACACCCTGTATATTTGCATATTTTTGTAATCCTCTTAATGAACCGATTCCAACAAACTAAATAATGTATGGTCGATTATGAATTATACAGGGTGAAATTTTAAAATTAATAATTTATTACACTTGAAATATTGGTGTTAGAAAGAAATATTCAAGATCGCCAGATTTGTTTATGTGATCTATCTATAATGTTTTTGTTTAAAGAAATGATTATTAAGTTGTCTGTCAAGTTTTGACAATAAAAAGTAATTTTGCAGTTCATGTTTCCGAATAGTATTTATTAGTAAAATTAGACTGTTCTTCCATATAAAACCATCAGGTTATGGGCCCAGGAGTTGTTTAAGACAGTCTGTATAAGAAGTGAAGCGAAAAAATAAGGCTGCAGTAAAACCATACAGTAATGGAATCGTCCTCAGACAATTCAAGATTTGGAATTGCCAAATTGAATAACAGTAATTATCAACCATGGAAATTCAAAATGAAGATTATGTTGATCAGAGAGGGAACATGGAAGGAAAGGAAAGAGCGAATTTATCCAATAAGCTTTATTTACTGAGAAAATTATACCAAGCCAAGCTTGAACCTGGACAAAATATGTCGGAATACATAAGAACAACTCTGGAAATGGTCGAAATGTTAAGAGGTATCGGTGAAGAAATAAAAGAATTTCATGTAGCAGCACTTTTATTGCCTAAAAACGACAATAATTAGACAAAATCGGTAAATAATGTGGATTGTTTTCTATTCTGTCAGTTGTTGATGAGTTGACAGTTTATACTGAAAAAGTAAAATCTTTGTCAAACACTCTTTTCTTGTCGACATAACAATGAAATATTTAACTGAGACTCACCGAATTGAGATTTTAATGTTGATCGGGTACGGGGATAACTGCAGAAGTTGAGTTGAAGTGGCAAACTTATTTAATCACAAGTATCCCGAATTTCCTTATATTTCACAAAGTACTGTGTTTAAAATTCATGCACAATTCAGAGAACTTGGACATGTCAAAACATTGAAAAGAAAACCACACTTCGTTGAAGATAATGTGAAAGTGGATATTTTGTTAAGTGTCGAAGAGACAGAAAAGAAAATAATGTAGGTCATACAACTGTTCTAAGATGTCTTCATAAAGAAAATCTTCATCCCTACAAATTAACTTTTGTGCAGGAGTTAACAGAAGACGATACAGATCGTAGAATGGATTTCTGCGAAAGATTTATGAATAAGCTGAACAGAAATGAGATAGCTCTTGGTAACATTCTTTTTTCTGACGAATCAACATTCACATTGGATGGAGAGGTAAACCGACAGTACTGTAGATATTGGTCAGCAGAGAATCCTAATTGGATGTGTGAGACACATACTCAGTACCCTCAAGAGGTGAACGTTTGGGCCGGTATCATAGGCGACCATATTATTAGTCCTATATTTATAGATGGAAACTTGACAGCTGAAAAATATTTAAATATGCTTAGAAATGAAGTTACTCCTGCGTTGGCAATAATAGATCAATAGATCCTAGCTTACCGAATGAAAATGTTTGGTTCCAGCAAGAAAGGGCAACACTCCATTATGCTTTTATGGTAAGAACTTATTTAGATGAAATCTTCCCCAATAAATGGATTGGACGAAGAGGTACTATTGAGTGGCCAGCTAGATCGCCAGACCTTACGCCGTTAGATTTTTTTCCTGTGGGGTTATCTCAAGAACAAAGTATATGCAACACAACCAACTAGCATTGTAGACCTCAAAGACAGGATAACTACAGAAATACGGAATATTTCACCTCAAACTTTAAACGAAGTTAAGAAGTTCTATAGGAGACTGCGCTATTGCCAACAACTAGGTGGAGAACATTTTGAGCATTTATTTTAATGTATTGAAATCAAATACATCAGGTATTTTATGTATGTGTTTAATAACTTTAAAAATAAAAATTTTACCCTGTATAATCCATAATTGACCATACGTTATTTAGTTTGTTGGAATCGGTTCATTAAGAGGATTTCAAAAATTTGCAAATATACAGGGTGTTTGATTGAAAAAAAACAACACCGACTATGGCATACTTGCGTATGCTCAATTCAAAAGTTGACGTATCTCGGCATTTTTTATAATTTTCTAAAATAATGACAAACAATTTTATTCCATAAGTGGTTTCCACACTGTAAGTATAAAACAAAAAACAAAAAAGGTTGGAATCAGTCCGAAAATAAGAAGAGTAACATACAAAGAGGTGCAAAAAGTTTAATACGACCTTTTGTTTCACGCTAAATTTCTCTTGCTGCTACAGATATCTGAATTCCGAATAATCACAGAAATTCTCAATAAATAAGTACACACAGCTACCATCTCTGTAAGATGGTCGAATTGGACAGTAGAATATGCATTATGTTATTCCAGGATAACTGTCTGTCAATGTCTTAAATACTTAGGTATACTTAGCCTGAGCAGATTAAAGACCTAGTTCCAAAATGGATAATAGGCTTGTATGTATATTGGGGTGACATTCACTGAGACCTAAAACATTTAATGTGCCCTCTTTCTCCCACTTAGTTCCCGAGGAAAGTCTCAAAGACTAGTAGTTCCTTTAGACCTATTTCCCAAAGGAATTTCAGGATATCCTCTGGCTTTCTCAAAGTGTTAGATCTTTTGAACTAAAATATAGATATAAATCTTATAGGTGGTAGTGTGGTATGGCTAACCGGGCAATCGACCTACTTATAATTTAATCTACCCACCTACGTACAAAACTACTAGCATGTTATCTTATTAATGTTTGTAAAAAATGGAATGTTGGTATGTATTTTAATATCTTCTGTGAGTTCCTTGTGGCATTATTTATTTTTTCTCTTATTTTTTGGGAATCAAACCACAATAATGTTTTAATTTTTTTATTTCGACGTTTCGATAGCGTTCCAGCTACTTTTGTCAAGATTAAATAATGATAAAATAATTTTTGGTCCCTATCTGACACAACGAAAAAAATATGACAACTAGACAATCAATAATATTTTGAAGTTTAAGACTACAAAATTTTGTTGTCAAATTTTATTTAAGGTCCATTCATAGTAGATTACATCTCTGGTAAAATGTGAAATAAAATATTTTATTTTATGACATTCCAAAGATATGATAGTCAACTAGAAATGGAATCCAGTGAAGTGCACGTTCCAGGAACGGTTTTTATTGGGATAGCGCTTTTTTTCGCTAATTTTGGAAATGTTAATAAAACGCGTTTGTTGTTACGTTTTTGTGTATGATTATTTTAGTTTTCAAAATATGTATAACTCAGTTGGTGATTTTGTGTATTGAAGTGTGTATCGATTAACAACTATTCCAATGATAAATCATAAGAAAACCTGGATAAAAACTTATTATGCTATCCTGATAACGCAGGTAATTGATTATTGGAAATTTCTCTTTCTAACATTTGTAACCAAATTTGACTACATTCGGCTGAAATACTAGCTACACATTTATCTGCATTTAGTTGTATCATTTGATTTTTCGTCTTTTATTATTGGGCTCTTTTAATATTATTTTTGTCGAATCCCATTGAATTTTATGCCCCTCTTCCCAAGCATGTTTACAAATACCTGACTTAAAGAACTCCCTATCTTTGATATATTTTTTATGTTCACTTATCCGGACTTTCAATGGTCTAGATGTTTCACCTAAATAGAATTTGTCGCATTCACAAGATATCTGATGTATGCAATTTTTTGAAGATTGTTCTTCATTTTTTGGTATTGTTTTTGTTAAGATAGATCTCAACGTATTGTTAGATTTGAAGCTAGTTCGAATATTGAATTGATTACCAATTTTATTATTTCTTTCTGAAAAACCCTTAACATACGGTATTGTCAAGTTTTAAAAAATTATGTTAGCTGAATTATTATTAATATTGTTATTATCATGGGATATTAACGCTTATTTATTTTGTTTCATTTCAGCTTGGAAAAATTACGTTTGTTGATCGAGACGATTCGGTGGTGAATCGACGTGACAAATATGCCAAAAAGGAAAAAAATAATTGTGATAACACTAAAGATAATGTAGATAAAATTAATACAACCAATTGTGATAGCGACAACAAAAGCGAAGAACAGGATGTGAACACTGAACAAAACTCAAAAAATACTCAAAACACCACAAGCGATAATACTGAAAATGACGACGCTCCTAGTCAAGATATAATGTCTAGTGTATTAGCTACGATGTGGATGGGTGACGAAAACGGAAATATTTACGTTCATTCGTCCGTAGCTAATTGGGCGCAATGTCTCCATACAGTCAAAATGAAGGATGCAGTAATATCCATAGTGTGAGTATCATTTTACTTCTCTCAGGCTGTGACGCGAAAATGTTTCTTAAAAGTAATGGCGGGATACAGTCTTGTTAAAAATCTGAAATTACGAAGCTGTAGCTTTTGTATGACGCTGATTTCAAATACTTATAATGTTGTCCTGAATGTGGCCTATTTATTATTTTTTCTAGAAATTTACACATTGTTCATTGTAGTGCTATAGGAATTGGGATCTGATTTTGGACTTGTTGCTTCAGAGCATACAGATGGGAAGGTATTTTTTAGGTAGATTTTGTTGAATATGTGTGAGAGATATTATTATTATAGGTAGGTTGTGGATGAAAGCAAACGGTATATTATCTGGTCAGGTAAAGAATTTTTCCTACGACCATATCGGAAATTAACATATTTCGCACTCTCTACTCTGGCGGAAAGTTACTCATATCATCATAGTGACGCGAACCGTGCGCTATGATATCACCATAGTGTTGTAACGTCTTTTTCCGAAAATCGCTAGGAAATTTTGACATACCTGTCAAAATTTCTTGAAGAAAAAGTCAGGACTTCCTTACTGTAAGGAAATGATATTTCCGTACAGTTGTTAGTGTTCTACATAAATGATTGAAAACACATTGCTTATAAGGAATTAATTTATATTTTGAAAAAACATCAAGTCATTGCTGAATACATTTTTAAGATCAATTTGTTATATTTACAGTAATTTGACAGTTAGTACAATTATAGAACATTGGAGGAACACTCTTAGAACTATGAGAAACATTTTGGACAACATGCAGGGTGGTAGGGTCATTTTGTTGAATATTTTGTACTGTGAAAATTTTATTTGCCACCTCAACCTTATTGTTAAGCGATTCTTCGATATATCCTTCAGCAACGTTTGATGACTTCCATCCGCCATGCCTCTTTAAACTAGTTATGTCGGCACCAGAGTCAACCAATATTGTTGCAGAAGACCGACGAAAGCAGTGACCAGTATATTCTGTCGGATTTACCAAGTTCAAATAAGTAGCAACTATTTTGGGCATTTTTCTAAATTGATGAATCCCTACCACTTGTCTACAACCCTTTCCGCTTTGATATTTAAAGAAAAATCGGTCACTGTTCATATTTTCTGGTCTTAACGAAACATACTTTTGATAAACATTCAAGTAGATCTGATTAATTACAAATGATCTTGGTTTGTTGGTTTTCGAATCAGGTATGCTGATTAAAAGCTTAGATTCTAAGTCTTCTATATCGTGTACAGTCATTCGGACTAACTCATCCATTCTACAGGCCCCAGATATACCAAATATTACAGCCACCTAAAAAATAAATAAAGCTATAATCTAAATAGAAATTAAAACCTTGTAAATTACCTTAATCATTAAATTTTCTTTATCTGGAGCTTCCTGGATAAATTTTTCAATTTCTTCCTTCGTTAAAATCTTAGATTTCTTTGCCCTATAACCTTGAGCTTGCCGTTTCAATAAAGAACGAAGTTTTGAGTTTGTAGATATATCTACATTGTGTTTAAGTGCAAGGGTTGACTTCAGCATTGAATAATTGGCCCATAATGTTGAAGATTTCATCTTTAAACAAAGGTCTAGGAAGTATGCCATTACAACATTTTCTGAGAAAGAACTCGTATTTTTACTCATGCGATAATCCATAAAACGTCTGTATGCATTTTCGTACTTTTCTCTTGATTTCTTTGGCAATGATTCTAATGAAGCAGTATTCACTGCCTCAACCAGCTCTGGAGGAGTCCCAGGAATGGAAATTTCATCATCACTTATCATTTTACTTTCGAGAACACCAGCAATTAAATTTATAAGCGTCAAGTTTGACAATTCAACCTCAATACGTTTCCATAGTAACCCAAGTAATTTTATTAGGAATTTCAAAGCACCATTTATTTGGGAATAAAATTATCGCGTTTTTTTTTAAATCAATCAATATCTGTCGAATTTTAAACGATTTGCGGAAAAATAGTATGTTTACCTCGTAGGAAAAGCCACATTCCTGGACTCTGTGAATCTTCACAGTCGTCCAGGAATGTTAAGCTTTTCCTACCCGGTAAACAATGTACTATTGTTTACATTGGAGTTCAATAATAGTTTTTTCGCAACAGTTGAACCAAATGTATTAGTAATTTCAAATTACATAGAAATCGCTGATTCTAACTAGCTTGCAGAATATACTTATTGTTTTGTCTATTAAAATATATGAATTGCTTTGATGACATTGTTATTATTATGTTAATTGCATTCATTCTATTCTACTTCGATCGGAAATAAACATGTAAGGAAATCGGTCTCTCGAGTTTTGCTTTTATAATAGTTACTTAATTATTATCGATATCCTGAACTTCCATTACAGTGTGATATCATATCGTTCAAATCGTACAAATATAACACAATATCTGTTCAAAAATTATTAAGATTCGCCAAATTTTGTGATAAAAAAACAACTAGGTACGGCCGGAAATCGAATCGCGGTCTACTCCAGACCGCGTCATTCTCCGAATTGTCATTACGCGGATAGCTGTCAAATGTTCTTATTTTGGGTATATCTATAGTATAGCTGTAGGAATTAAAAAAAATCAAATTTTAAAGAATTAAAATGTCTTCTGCTTTATTTTGAAAATAGTTTGCATTACAAACTGATTATTTTAAAAATAATCATATGTTGTGGGTAGGTACTGGGTTATTCATTATAAATTACCCACCCCCTATCATCGTTATTATTACTTTTAGAAAAAAAAAGTCTCAGGTAAAAGTTGTTTGGTTACAGCTGAATTTTCTTAATATTCTATCAAAAGTTCAGTAGCGTGCGTATTTAAGGGGATACAAAAAGTAATAGTTATTTTTTAAATGGTACACCCTGTATATTTTCACATTTTTGGAATGGACTTTTTTTCTGATTTCAAAAATATATAATATGTTACCCCTACCTCGTACCGTTTTTCAGTCATGAAATGTTGTAAAGTTTTAGTAATTACTGTAAATATGAAAAAGATAATTCTACTTTGATGAATGAAAATGAAAATGACAACTAATATGTTTGATAATTGACATTTTGCATATAAAGAAATTATAATTGTCATTTTCATACCTTACTTTGATAAATTATCATTTTCATATTTACAGTAATTACTAAAACTCAGATTTTCAACATTTCATAACTGAAAAACGGTACGAGGTAGGGGTAAAAAGTCCATTCCAAAAATGTGAAAATATACAGGATGTACCATTTAAAAAATAACTATTACTTTTTGTATCCCCTTAAATACGCACGCTACTGAACTTTTGATAGAATATTAAGAAAATTCAGCTGTAACCAAACAACTTTTATTTAAGACTTTTTTTTCTAAAAGTAATAATAACGATGATAGGGGGTGGGTAATTTATAATGAATAACCCTGTACATTTATTGATGTTTTCAAATAAATAAAACCATCATATTTCGTAAATTTATCGCGTGATCGTAAAAAAAATATACTAATTATAAAAGTGAAAAATAATAAAGTGGGCTCATGTCAAAATTCTCAAATTATAACACAAAGAATAAAAATAGTTTTTGTGAAGTGTAAGTGAAATATTTATTACATAAAAGGGTATACGAATTATAATTGTGAGATAAACTAAAAATAAAAAGTGTTAGTCTCGGTTTTTGGAACTTTAGTTCTTTACGCCAGGTTATGTTTGAGCGACCAGGGGTCGCGACGCAAAAGATCTGACCGTTACGCGTTACGTTACGCTGCGTTATGTTACATTGCTTCGTTATGTGCCTTGCTTTTGCGTGCTTGTGCCTCCTTAGTCTCTCTCTCGTTTACGAAGCAGCGATTCATAATAATAAATATGCTCATACCCGGATTCGAACCCGGGCCGCCCGCGTGCAATGCGAGCATTCTAACCACTGAACCACCGATGCTATATTGAAATTCTATGCAAAGCTGGTATTCGCAGTGCTAGTGATCTACTTGAATTTGTTCGGATAAATGTTTACTATTATTTCCATAATTTTTTTTGCGCGATTAAGGGGTCTAGCTACTTTTCGAAATACAGGGTGTTGAAATTTTGAAAACTTGAATGTTTTAATTCGATAACTTTAAAATGGATTGATAAATTGATTTGACATTTGGCAGGTAGTTTTTAAATGTAAAAGGGCATATTTTGAAAGAAATTGTAGTTTGTGCAACTAGTGTGGATATGATGGCCATATCGCACTAGGTCGAAGATGAAGCACGACGCCGTAAGCGGAGTGCTCAATGGTTCAAGTGCGATATGGACAATCCACACGAGTCGAGCAGCATATTTTTTCTACGACCCACTTAGGAAAAAATCTAGAAAATAAAAATTTCTATAAACTGTAATATAACTTCAAATTAAAAATTTAACAATTCAATTTTATGTTTCCACTAATTTTGTGGTAAACGAATGTCCAATTTGTATAATGCTACGGTTTCCTTTTTTAAATATACGATGCTGTTATAAGTAGATGTTGCCAGTCGGACTCCCTCATGGGTACCGTACCATTATCTATAATAATGAATATTCTGCTAAATATTTCAAACGTCTACCTGTTGTCGTTATTAATAACAAGCAGAATAATTATTTAAAAATAAAATTAACAATAAAAAAAATTCCTCGCGGGGAATCGAACCCGGGTCTACCGCGTGAGAGTCTGGTGTGCTTACTACTCAACCACCAAAGAATATGCAAATTGTTTATCTATAACGTCAGATGTATTACATAACTTTTGCTTAAAAGGAACTAAAGTTCCTACCGTGTGTCCCGCGACACGTTCTACCTTTTTTATTATAATTGAAGTTGATACTGATAGTAGCGAAAAACCTAAAAGCTACTTTTTAAATACTTATGGCCGTAGGAAACATAGTGTACATAACTCGTTGCAAAGTGAATTCCACTCATTTCATTTGCGCACTCACCGATGTCAACATTATTTTTTAAAAACCATTACATTAAACAATATTTGATACAATTTTCGCATGGTCGTAGGAAAAATAGTGTACATTACTTGTGCGAAAGTGATTTTTCACACTAGTAGGAGTGTCTTACTCGGCTTGCCACTCGTGAGACAATACTTCCCACTCGTGTGAAAAATGTCACTTTCCGCACTCGTTACGTAATATACTATTGCATTATGGTTAACTATAACATGTGTTTAATATAACTGTTAACCTTAACTGAATTATCTTCAGTTAGCTGGTTACGGAAGTGAATTTGATAAAGCATTAGTTTAGGTTAGTAAATATATATTTTTTTATAGACACATTAAAGGAAGAGTGGTTGTAGCTCTTGCTTGTGGGCAAGTAGCCGTGTTTAGAAGAAATTCAGAAGGAGAATGGGATTTATCACAGTATCACCTCGTTCAAATGGGACTGCCACATCAATCAGTACGTCAATTAGCAGTGGTGGGTGACAAGGTTTGGTGCGGATATAGAAATAAAATTCATGTATTGCAACCTCACGATTTAAAAATTGTGCACACTTTGGAAGCTCATCCTAGACGAGAAAGCCCAGTAAGTTATTTAGATAATTAATGTTATTAACAATTTTAAAATGATACGCAGGTCCTGTGAATTTGGAACTGAAATCGTATATTGGCAGTTAATCGCAGTTTCAAATCACATTAGATGATATTTTAATTGTTTCATTGTTTCCTACTTAAGTCTCACTGTACGTTGGAGGACCAACAAATCGTTTATTTGCTTGTACACTTTGGCAAATACAGGAATTAATGTTAAAAAGCCACGCCCTTCAATGCGCGTTACTAGCTGATGGTAGTAGGGATTAGTACAGTCTCCCAAGCAGGTATACTTGACCATAGATAACATGTACAGGGGGTCCCAAATAGAGTACACGCATATTTCATATTTTGTTTAGATTTTAATTTGTAATAGTAAAGTTGATATCAAAAATAACTAATAATAGGGAATAAACCAGTTTCTATTGGAAATTACTTCCAAAATTTAAAATAAAATTTAAATTTCAATGAACTTTCCGACCACCACCCGAGGATTTCCGAACGCTACCGATGATACGTGTGATGTCATACAATTTGTTTACTTTTGTCAATAATATTAATTGCTTCATCGACGTAAACATATGATTTATATGTTTGTTTGAGACCATTACGTGTTTGTGTGTGCTTTTTTTTTTTATTTCTAAAAGTCAACGTAAAGTGGAAAGTGGACATAAATATTCGATATTTCCGAGGATATTTTAAGACTTTTGAAAGAAAATATTTTGTCTGGAGTTTTAATAGACGCTGATTTACACTCTGGAACAATGCAATACTTGGAATACTAAGTTTTCTTTTCGGCTTTATCCATTTTTAAAGTTTTCAGAAACAAATTAGGTCACAAAAACTCAGAGCGTGATACACGAATGAGAACGTAAACAAATCGAGTGGCGTCAACGGATGGGGCAGCCATCTTTATGACGTAAAGCGCGTTTTGGCGGACTTTCAAATTTTATGATTTTTAAAGTCGTTTTAAAAGTAGAGTTTATATTTTTTTGACTATTTCACTAGAGTAAATTGATAACTGACAAAATTTGAAGGTTTTGAACTGGCAATTTTTTGTCTTGTCGCGGCAATTTTTCGACGTTTAATATATCAAATCTATGTGTATAAAATTCTATCACTCTGTGATAAAATTCAATATAAAATCTTTGTTAGTGGTTTCTAAGGAAACTAAGTTGTTTATTTATTTAACTGTCTAAAAATTATTAAAACTTTCAAAAATTTAAATAAGTATTATTAACATGAATAATACAAGATTTAGAAATAATTCAATAAATGAAATAGAGAGTACAATTAAGCAAAGTATACCGCGAAATACAATGAAGACTAAAAAGTCTGCGTGGGAACAGTTTAGAATGTTTCTGGACGCACGTAATTATACGTTAGAAAAGGATACTTCTGAACAAGTTATAGCAAAAATTCTTTGAAGATTATTGTCTTAACATGAAAAAAATAGATGGAACTGATTATACTGAAGCTAGTGTGAAAACACTTTGGAATACGACTGCTCAAATGGTTCAGGAAAAATATTTTTTAGAATTTAACATCAAAATTGATCCATTTAAAGATAGTACCTATAAATTTGCTAGATTGGCCAGGGATACAAAACGTAAAAAGCTTCAGGCTGAACCTGAAACCAGAAAAAGAAGTTCTAACGCGTTTACCAAAGAAGAATTAATGGAAATGGTAGAAAGCTATTCTGAAGATAATCCTGATGGGTTACATAAAAAGTTTTTTCATTTATGTTCGTTCGAATTAGCATGGCGTGGAAATGAAGCTGTTAATTGTGATATTAATTACTTAAAAAAAATATGATAATAAAGGTAATTTTACTGGCAGGGTAGAATATAATCCAATATTTTCCAAAACGACACAAGAAGGATCAAAAGCTTTATCTGGCAGTAAGTGGCTGGTAAGAAATAATGCTAACAACAATTTGTGTCCCGTTCGTTTATTTTTAAAAATTATTGAAAAAAGAGAATACAATCCTTATCTAACAACAACAAGATTATTTTTAACAGTACATCCAAATTGGGAGAAAGGAATATGGTACAAAAATTCACCATTGGGAATTAATACAATTTCAAAGTGGACGAAAATATCGGCAGAATCAATTGGTATAGACAAAAAAATTAAAAATAACCAATCATTCACATAGAGCTTCTGCAATATCTGCATTAGCAACAGAAGGAGTTGGTGAACAAGAAGTAATTAAGCTTATAGGACATGCTTCTGCCCATTCTTTGAAACCATATTTACAATTAAATGAAGAACACCATTTCCAACTTATAGAGAACCTTCGAGAAAATAAAAATAAAGAAAAGGAATCCTCAGTTTCTAACTTAAATTCATCACAGGTTATGATGCAAAACAATCCCCAAAATAATGCTACAACGTACAATTATAATAATTGTACTTTTTACATAAATAAGTAATTTTTTTTTCATAATGTTATTATTTTTTTGGCTTTGTATAATTGAAGTTTGCAATAAATAAAACGTTTAAACATATGATTTTTTAGTTTTTCTCTCGTGAAATAGTCATGTCGAATACCACTCAATTAAAAATTTTGTAGGGTAAAATTTTTCTCTTGTCGTATTCAAGTTTGTTGCTTTTAGGTAATTTTGCTCATGACAACTAATCCAAAACCATTCGGCTAACGGCTCGTGGTTTTGTTAAAAATGTCATTCGCAAAATTGCCAAGCAACAAACTTTCATACAATCGAAAAATTTTGCCGACAAAATTTTCACTCTTGTGGTATTATATATGAAAAAATAGGCATGCAAGGTGTTAGGAGACTTGATAAAGCGTCAATTCCCACCAATAGCAAAATTTATGCTTGTACCCTATTGGTGTGTTTTGCAGGGTATTTCGTAAACTAGAAGAGTTAGAAGAAAAGCAGCTAAGATGTTGTGACCTCTTTTTTTTGTCAAAGTATCGATAACCTAATTAAATATTTCGTAACTCCCTGCAGTTGGAAGATACAGGGCGATTATTGAAAACTGTCGGAAACTACAAGGTACTATAACTTCTTAATTAAGAAAAATATAAAAAAACGTTATAGAAACTTTTGATAGATATAACAATAAAGAGTTCAGTGGTGCACAGAATTTTTTTGTTAGGGGGCTTACTTACGAAATATAATGCAAACTCATGTTGTTTTAGATGGGACACCCTGTATATTTTGACGTTTTTTGTTTCCTTTTTTAATTCTCATTCACCTGATGTGACATATTATATATCTATTTTCAATAGTTGGAGCTACAGTGCAAATGAACCATTTATGGATGTTATAAGGTGAAACACCCTTGTAAAATTGAACATTCAGTAACGAAATTCAACATTTCATTATAAGGATACTGATGTGTGACAATTTTATTTATCAAAATTATAATTATTAAAAAATAAAACCAGATTGAAATAATAAAAACATATAAACTTATGAAACAACAAGAAACATTGTAGTCAACTAATCTACCTATAACTAATTTTATTAAAATGTAAAAATTACATTAAATGTTTAAAATGCTCTCAGTTTTCATCGATTAAAAAGTTTTTCGTTTAAATAATCTCCAACCAATAATCAGCTATATTTACCTACTTTGTTTTTAGTTCACTGATTTTATTTTTGGTGATGCTGAATTGATTGGAGATTATTTAAACAAAAAACTTTTTAGTCGAAGAAAACGGAGAACATATTTTGAACATTTAATGTAATTTTTACATTTTAATAAAATTAGTTATAGGTTAAGTTAGTTGTCTACAATGTTTCTTGTTGTTTCATAAGTTTATTGTTTT
>CAJUYG010005198.1:855-14477 GCA_910591675.1 Galerucella calmariensis | reverse complement strand
CCCCCGCGTTCACATTGCAGCAGCAATACCATTCTTCGCTAATAATATGCATGAGAGCTTATGGCAGCATGTGTTGAATGCCTTGCTATAGACGCGAAGGTTGTGGGATCGAATCTCACTGAAGTTTTTTTCAGATTTTTAAATATACAACAGGACTAAAAATGGCTGCCTTAAATTAAAACGCGCGCGCCGCTCTCTCTCTCTCTTACACATTGTCTCGCTGCTCTCTCTCTAACACACGGTTTTCCCATACTTGTTGTAGAACATACATAGACCATCTACTTGCCGTAGAATTTCGTTTTGTCCTTTCTGGAGCAATGCTGGGAAAATTCCATCTGCTCCTGGTGCCTTGAAAGGTGAAAAGGTGTTCATGGCCCATTCCAACCTATCGTTACTAGAAATCTGTTTGGCAATTGTAATACTTTCTCTCGAAGGCCTATAGTCAACTTCGAGAGGATTATCTCCCCCATTTGTGGTACTCCCAGGAAAATGAGTCTCTAGTAAGAGTGGAACTCTTTCCCCCTCATTTTCGGTATATTCACCATCTGGCTTGCTGAAAGCCATATCTGTGTTGACCCTATGTTTCGCCATAACTTTGTAAAGTCTTGCCGCAGCAGGTGTTGTGTTTATATCTTCACAGAATTTTCTGAAGCTATTTCTCTTAGCTTTTCTAATTTCCTTCTAGTAGGTATTTCTCACCTTGATAATGGTTAACTAAGTAGTGAAATATCATAGATATAGAGTAAACAAGCACTCTCGTAAGCTATTAGCACTTATGCGTAGAGCACTAGTTGGAGTTGTTCACTCCGTATTGGAAATATCGGAATAAATTCTCAGTATTCTATTGAACTATCGTTACAGAAATTTTTTGATTTGTGTTGCAAAGTTTATTGGAATTGGAAGATTTAGAACGAAAAGTGAATTTTCAATAACACGATTCCATTCCCGTCCAGGTCTGTAAGAAAAACGCTTGAAATCAGTCAAAAATCAGAATTCTTTCAAGTCAAAATAGTTGATTATGAAGGAATAGAGCGTTTCCAAGTGACGTCATCATGCCACGCCATCGTTTTGTAGTGTTGTTGTACTTAATGCAGGGAGAAAGAGATGGGGTTTCTTGTTTCCAAGCTTTACAGTTCTCACAAATTATCTTCACTCCCAATTATCCCATCACTTTGTTGGAATTGGTATTTGTATTTTCATAACAACAATTTCGTGAGCAGCATTTACGAGTCTAAGATATATCAGATTCATACTTCGTTATGTTTCCCACATAATGGCACAGTCCGTTTTTTTTCTAGGATTTTCGTCAAAAAAAATCACCTTCGGCTATTGAACTTCCGGAATAATTTCGATCATAAAACAGAAACGCAAAGGGTTCAACTTCAACTAACCATTCCAAAATGACGACACTGACATCGTGTGGTGTAAATATCGAAGGCAGTATATTATGTGTCATCCGACAAAGCAGAGAACTAGCTTACATCGGAGATGGTGGCATGACATTTTCCGGTAGAATGACGTCTAAAGCTCACAGTGTACTTAGTGCGCCGAGGTTGACTCGGCGAATTAGTGCAAACAGGCTCGAATGAAGTTTTGTACCACTTGAGTACGAGCTCAACAGATTTACTCGAATCATTTGAGTGAAATCACCTTATAACCAAAATACCAGTATTTTTATTATTATGCATTTCGTTATTTCCAAATTATTTCAATCAATTTCACATAACAATATTTTGAATTTGCATTTATTTCAATTTCCAACATGAATGTAATTGGGTAACGGTGTGGTTATGTTTCACAAAAGTATTATCAATCGCGTTTCACCACATCATATTCATCTATTATTCCATAAATTTCCAGTTGCACGAATTCAAAAGTCATCAAATTGAGTTTGGATTCAAATGAATTTACTCATTAATGGAAACATGCTGCTGAAATTCTAGTCAAATATAAGTATAAAACACAAACATGCCCTGCATTCTAAAATAAGTATTCAAGTATTGAACTTTTTTCATTAGAAGTTGATGGTTTCTCCATTTCAATTTCTGTCGACTAACGATCAATTGATAGAAATAGGTTCATTTTTGCCTGTGCAATATCAGTGAATGTCACCCCAATATAATATACATGCCTGTCCGAGGGGAAATTGACGTATTGAAATTTTGAGAAACGGGATCCTAATTCCATGCATCCAAGGCAACAGATCAAATGCTGTATTGAATGCTGAAGCTTCATTCAACTCTGTAGTTCTAAACCTTCCAGTACTGAGGTACCATTTGGAAAAAATTCCGTTGTGCCGTCGACCACCTAGTTGGTTTATTGGTTTGGAGGTGATATTCGGTAGGGTTCTCCTAGATTTTAACAAATGCCAATGCAAGCACAAAAATCCTATTAAATTGTGATTGTAACTAATATTGAGTTTACTGTCTGGACCCTTACTTTGTGGAATCTCCTCATATTACTGTTATAAATAAAATTTGAAGTTCCTCGTTCACTTCACTTCAATGTGGAATATAAGAAAATCCAAGATTATTGATAATTTTTTTCGATATTCAAAACTATCATCGTCAGAAGTTACATTCGACTACATGGTGTTTAATATTTTGGCCTGGATTTAAAAAGGAAAGAGACATATTACAAATATTAAAGCTTCAATATTATCAGCTCTATGGAAATAGAGTGTGCCATGAAAATACAAATCAACCGCTCTTGAAAATAACTAACAATGAGGTCATTTTCACAAAATTCAAACTAGACTCGCAAGTAGGTTCTGATTTTGAAATTCCATTTATGTCAGTCAGTGAATTGATGTGGAGGCAACAGGAATATTCAATCGGAGACATCTAGATCGCCGAGTTTGCTGCTTTGCAGTGCACAACATGGAAAAAATATTTATTGAGATTGGAGCAGTGACCAAATGTATTAAAAAAAAATTACACTGAGGAAAGTTTAATGACCGCGCTACTTCGCCAATAATCAGAATTATTAAGCACAATTCTACATTACTTTCTGAAACTCCAGAACGGGTGAAGTTATCGGCTCCGAATTTTCACTGTGCGATATGTTTGAGTTCTAGTTTTCATTCACCATGTCACCATTTTTTAAATTTGTCCACATTCTACGTTAGTAATTAATTGAAATAACACTTCTCCCAAAGTCATGTTGTGATAACTTTGTCGTTAATGGAAATTTTCTCATAAAATTTCGGATGTTCACATTTGTGATGATTTTAAATTCAGTGGTGAAGTAAGTTTGAGAAAAAAATGCCTAATACACTTTTTTGGCTAAGAAAAATTAACATAGAGCGCCTGGAAAATAGTAATTAGGCTATGAAATTTTTGCCTGTTTTTGATACTGAATCTAACAAAAAAAAAATTGGATCAAAATCGGTTGAAAAATGCGGATTTTACAGGGGTGCTCCAAAACAAAATGGGCCACACTTTATATGAAGTGCATTTTAAGATAGGTCACTATGTGGTCTAACGGAAATATCAAACACCAAGTAGGAAAAGCATCAAATGTAACTTCTGTCATTTTGACGATTATTTGAAAGTTAGTTGTGGCATTTTACCAACAATATTATTATGCATATACCCAATTTTTCGCCTTATCTCCACAGGCGAAAGTATGGATGGCTGCAAATAGGAGAGAAGGCAATGGGAAACCAACACCAATAGTTATTCCACAATAAAAATGTAACAAACAAACTAGCTTCTCGAAATGGCAACAAACAATACAACTTTCAGCAAAACTGAAATGGGATGGGAACAGTCTGGGGAACACAGGTGTGGTACACTGACGGATACAAAACTTACAGAGAAGAAAGAGCTGAAGTCCATAGTGCTAAACCTAGGTGCGACGCTTACGCACATGTATTCCAAGCTTGTTACCACAAATGAGCTTTGGAAGAAAGAATGAAGACCGAATAATTGAAGTGGCAGAGTTACTCAGTATTCTCTGTGCTCTGAGAGAGCACATGCAAACCATGAGTATATATTGGGCTGAATTTATCTGTCGATGGTGCATGAGAGAGCAAGACACAGTGTTACGTGATATCTCCCAATGCGAACCACTGACCTATTCAGGTTATGAGCTCCTGGACTCCCAAGCTGGTCGT
Organism: Galerucella calmariensis; assembly: GCA_910591675.1. Classification (NCBI taxonomy): domain Eukaryota; kingdom Metazoa; phylum Arthropoda; class Insecta; order Coleoptera; family Chrysomelidae; genus Galerucella; species Galerucella calmariensis. The sequence continues at coordinate 10,360 of CAJUYG010005198.1, read as the reverse complement.
TTGACATAAGCAGAAACAGAAAAAGCCTGAGAGCTGGAAGGAATTGGACTCGGAACTTTGCCTGAAAAACTTAAAACTGTTGTTTCCGTGTCACAATAAATGTTTATGTAGACCAGTTTTCAGATGTGCCTCTGTATATTCTTCACCCAATATATATTATCTACCCTTTTCGTATGATGACCCGTAATATCAACATTATAACGATAACAAGCTTATGATAATGCCACTATATCATTAATCTTCCAGCTGCATATGATGTCGCAATTCTGAACATTCGGCAGAATGTATCAGTAATTTGTTATCTAAGTAATGCATGTCTCGCTATGGTCAATTCACCTCTAACATCCAAGATTAATAATCAATTAGTTTACCTACAAACACATGCTCTAGTGACCAGGTTGAGAACAAAGACCACGTTTAACATTTGCAAGTATGAAATGTATCTCCTATCATCAGCAGTTATCTTATAATTGATTATAGTGTCAACTGTTTCTAATAAAAACATTCCAAATGCAATATCAAGCTTTTTTTATCGTCATCTTGAGTTTTATATCTTTCCGAATCAAGTACAGGTAGATCGTTTACAACAACATTGAATTTTCGGAAACCATAAAAGTTGCCAGATAAATTGAATCAAATAACCTTAAGTTGCCCTTAAAGGACACAAATGTGATTATACCAAAATAAGTCTGGAATAACTAGTGTGAGAATGATAACCCAAAGCTGGTAACTCATTTACCGAGCAATGCAGAGAAATCATTAAGATATGTTCAAAGGGCAGTTTCACTCATTCACTTTGGAAACGTAACTTTCACAGAAAAAACGGATGAAGCAATCTGAAATTTCTGGTAGATTATCCTACTAAGGAAATTTAAACTCCAAACGCGAGCAAAATCATTCAATCTTCAATTGGTAGTTTTTATTATTTATATAAGAAATACATCATTTTGGGAGTGGAGAAAATAGGGAGCCATTTGAAATTTATAAGTTCGTTGTTGATTAATACCTCTTTTACATATTTATTACAAATAATGGAGCAAAACTCTACTGTATCTATTACCCACTCTTTGTGTAACGTTATATTTGGCGAATATCAAAACTTTATTGGAATATTCGAATATCTACCGGACGGCAAGTAGCCAGTCCTTTTTTCTCACCAACATGTGATTCTTGTCCAGAACCTATATCATCAATCACCGCTGAAAGGCAGACTTTTACATTTAATTTGCAACGGATAATCTCCGTTGAGGAGGATCAGTTTACACAGATATTGGCCAAATATTCCAATTCTTTTCTCCTATAGGAAGAGAAATTAAGAACACACTACTGTTATTTGTTTGTTTCAAAGTCATTATACAACTTGTAAATTTGACAACGTTGTTTATATTTCTTCCCTTCCAGCATTTCCAGGTTTGTTGATAGAGAGTTGTGAGGTGAAGAACAAGTCGACTAATATTATTCAGGGTGGAAGTTAACTCCAATTACATTCCTGAACTTGATTTATTAACTTATTGAATTCATTTGGTTTCTTAACTCCATCTATTATCTCATTAACTTCAATGTAACTTCAATAACTTAATTAAAGTAGGACTACTTCCTGAACTGATATTAGTTTGGTCTCCGAATTCACACCTGAAGTGCTCTCTACATCGAGTCGCCGCTGGAATGTATCTTTCTTCATTATTTTGAATAAGTTTGTAACATAACTTGAAAATGCATGTGCTGTACCTTTAGCTCCAATGTCTTTTAATGCTTCCAAAATAAGGCAGTGGTCCACGGTGTCTAAGACCTTTGCTAAGTCTTGGAAGACCGCTATTGTAGGTGAACCCTCATGAATATTTTTATATAAAGTATTCATTATTTTCAGTAGAGCATCGTCAGTGGACTTGCAATTTTGGGAACCAAATAGAGATCTTGACATTAACTGGTACTTATAAATGATGTTAGTAATAATTTTCTCTAGTTTTTTGAATTGGTTTTACATCATTCGATCACTTGAATGTTGAAACAAATTGTCCTATTTCTACTGAAGGATTATCGTTTGTGGAAAGGTCAGACATAATCCTCATAATCACAAAAGTATAAGGACTATGAATTAAATTGAAAAAATACTCGTATATCGACTAATTGTAGATGGATCTGAAACTCACACCTTAGAGCAAGTTTCCAAATCACTTTGTAACCTTTATCGTAATTGGAATATCTATATTGATATAAAATTGGGGGAAGCTAATCAGATTATTTGTACCTCAAATCAAAGAGAGTTCACCCACTGGCTCACAAAAGACATCAAAACTGTTCGTTTTGAATAAAATTTTATTTGCGGTAACTTCATGTCGCTAGACTTCTAAAGGTGTACAAAACTTAATTAAGTTGTCCATTCCGAGGGTTCTCACCTGGGAATATTCATAACGTTCGATGAATGAGATTGGTTTTCAAATAATATTAGAGAGCAATATAAATAGAAATATTAATACTCATCAGAAACAAGGAAAATAACCTAATCTCCATAATTAAGACGGAATTTCATTTGAAGTGTATTCGCATAACACTATTCTAGGGAGTTTCTAATCGAATATTGTTTGGGAAAGATTTCTCAAATACTTGTTACTTTCAGTATAAATTATCAACTATCATGACATATGTGTCGTTGCTAAGGCAGTCAACGCAGCTCATGCTTTTGTTGAAGACGAGGAATCTTCAAAAACAAGCTATTTCAGCAAAAACTGCAACTATCTTCACAAAGGCAAGGAAACCCCCTTCTTTGACCAACATATAAAGGGTTTATCATTTTGGTTTTAATGCAATTAGCTTCAACGTATACCTCTTATTCTTCCAATATTGTTTAAAAAAAATCGTTTACTTTGGAGACGATAAATATTGATATGCTTTTAAATTCCGAGCTTCATACAATGATTTGGTGGTTCATAGAGTTGATCCTTCTCTGTCGGCCTTTGGCCCCGTTCTATTGGTTCCAGAGTATAAAGGCTACGGTAATTTGATTGTAGCTCTCTTTGGCCTAGGATGAATCCAGATCTAATCAATATACTTGGGAATTACAATTTGAAACCAACAAGAATTGGTTGTTTTAATGTATGAACAGGTATAAAAAACACAAAATATTTAGATGAAACTACATTTTGGACTAGTGAATACATCTGACATCAAGGAAATACCAAGGTTAGGTCAGATTTGTGGTGAGTGGGTCTATAAGGCACTCCACTGCGACTGGCAAGAGTCTATTGTGGCTCACACCTATTCAGATTTCACCAAACATATCCAGCTTCTTAACAAAGCCGATTAGTTCATTTGGTGAATAATATTTCAGGTCCGAGGGCGAGAGAGAGATCCTGCCAAACATCAGATACCTGATTCTAGCCACAGCAGGACAGGCACAAATTATATGCTCTGCTGTTTCATCATCTTCCAGACAAAGACGGCAAGTCGGATCTTCCGACAGTCCAAATTTCAGCATGTGATGATTCAGATGACAGTGGCCTGTTAAAAGGCCTGTTAGACAACGTAGGTCATGTCTGCTGTAGTCTAACATTTGTTTGGAGACATTCTTCAAAGGATGTATAAATGCCTTTGAGTGAACCAATCCTGGTACATTATGCCAGAAGTCTAAAGCTCTTCTCGCTGTCCAGGTATTTAGTGTTTGCTTAGCAAAACTTAATAAGATGCCAATTGTGTGATGTGATGCCAACAACACGTGCAGCTCTCTCCCTAGCAAGAAAGTCTGCCTTATCGTTTACTTCCATGCCAGAATGGCCAGGGATCCAGACCAGCAATACTTTATTGAGTTCTTCTATTAAGGAAAGTCTTTTTGGTAGTCTTCAACCAATTTCGACGTAACACGGTGAGAGCTAAGTGCTTTCAAAGCCACTTGGCTGTCCAAGAAAATTTTCACTGTTTTATGTATGAGATTGGTTTGCTCCACTTTCTCCGCACACGAAGCATAGGCGTTCATTTCCGCCTGAAATAGGAAATACTTGCTTCAACTAACAATATATCATAATCTGACATCTCACTATTGCACCTCCTTATTTTTTTTTTTTTTTTGATGGAAGTCATTGAGAGAAGTAGTTCTATTTAGTACCTTCTAGAATATCCCGAAGCTTATTAGGACAAGTCTTCCTCTTGTCCAACGTCTTGTGTTCTGACTATTGATACATTATAATCTGACATCTTACTATTGTACCTCCTCACTTTTTTTTGTTCTTGATAAAAGTCTTAGAGAGCAGTAGTTTCATCACGTACCTTCTAGAATATCCCGAGGCTCATTTGGAAAAAGTCTTCCTCTTTTCCAACGTCTCGTGCTCTGCGATACAGTACTACCTTGAACTTCGGAAGTATATGGATGGGAATTTCTTCTTTCATTCAGCAGAAATTGCAGTTTTCCTCTTTCACTAGCTCAAGCTTTTTCATATGTCTATTCAGTTTGCAGTAACTTGTCAATTATCTCAACCGTACTTGGTATTTCCAATGGATTCACCTTCTCGCTTTTCTGGTTTTACCCATTTCTTCCAATTAATTGGTACTGATACTGTGGAAAAACCTAATTTCAACAAAAAAGATACATTATTTGTATCTCCAAATCCTGATTTCACATGAAAAACTATCCACATCCATATAGACTGAAATGGTGCGCAAACTTGCGGTTAGGACGGATCAACAGATCCAAAATATCAGAACGTGGAGCTCGCGTGCATCCTTGAGAAATTCAGCTTCTGTATTTCAGGTGAAGACCAGAAGATCCTTGTTATTTTCAACAACATAGCAGCACTAAAATCCTAAGAATGCTCCTATATCGGATCCAAAATGGTCTGGAGCTGTTCACAAAAACTCCTATCACTGACCAACCAGTAATGCTTATGCGGGCTCAGAGGACATAAGAAAGGTATAGTATAGTCCGGTACTAAACCAGTATTTTGTATATTAAAAACTTCGGTATTGTCGTGTGAATTACGGTGGATTGAAACAAAGCATTATAAGTACCAGGTGAAACTATTTTAAAGACTTCCACTCCATTGCTTAGGGACGTAGTTCACGAAACATCATTTTTCTATATCAAATGTGTCATTATAGTATAACAAAATTTGAATCTTTCAAATCATTAGATTATTTTACGTGAATATAGAACTACTAAAACTGTGACAATGAAAAAAAGCAGACATACTTCAGTAGTTTACAGTTTTCTAAAATTTTTTTGTTATATTTATTAACATGCAATATTTGTATATATAAAGGGTTATCCGTTCACAAACATGAGTAATGGAAAATATTTCCAAGCATTCCCTGGTGTCGCATTATAGATAAGAAACAAATTAAACATCGAAAAATTATATCCCTAACATATATTATATCCCTCAACTGCATAATAATTCTCCAGATGGAGTTTAAACGAATAATGCAATTCGAGTTCCGCGAATCATTATCTTACCTATATAGGTGATGGTGAATCCGAGCGTTGTACTTATCAAGTAGGCGGCTACGGTGAACCATCTATTTGAGTTCAGATTGCTGCTTCTCCCTGAAACAAGAACAATTTCAATTAAATCTTGGCAAGATTCAATTTGCGCTATGGAGGAAGGGGAATTGATGAAAGGCGTAAGTTTACAGACATATGTGTTCTATCAGGATGTGGAGAATGGAAATTTAAATAGGATGTGCCGCTCTGTTGATGGTTGTGTGGACTGTATACTATTTTTGGTTTAAAAATTTATTTATTTTAAATTTAATACATAGACATATATTTTTTTTTATTCTGTTATTTGATGTCGGTCTATTTCTGCGACTTAGGCTAATCACTGTCGCCTGGAGCACTCTACCCCTAACCGGAAATTTTGGCGAACCCACTAGTGTTCCAACCTGTGGTAGCGTTCTTTAACGATCCCAACATCCATGGACTCGGGACCTCGGTTTTACGTCTCCTCCGAAAGACGGCATATCTACATTATACCTCGTGCTCATTGGTATAATGCCTGCGAGCTGTGATATTCTACTCACCCTAGTAGTCTAAAGTGCATCCTTGTAGTCTAAAGTGTTTCGCTGCAGGCTGTACGGGCCCTATACGATGGTTTTTCCTGTCATGGTAACCCATCCAAGTACTAACCATGTCCGACCTTGCTTGACTGTAATTATCGCAGCAAACGCGTTCCACTACAGTGCTGGGTCGTCGCCCCATAGACATATTATATCTATCAAAATTATTATTAATGACAGTTGTTGACTATTCATTTTTTCCCCGCTATATCGTCAGGATACGTAACATGCCGGCCATCTTGGAAGTTATCGGTTTCAATTGGAAGAAGATTCTGGATACTGAACGTTTGATAATACCACCTTGGGTCTTGATACTAACAACTCCAACTACACCGTCATCACCTGGGTGAAGTTGAATAATTCTTCCCAGTTGCCACTTCAATGGAGGTAAATAATCGTCTTTTATGACAACTAGGGCATCATGTTGGATTATTTTGGAACTGCTAATCTTCCATTCCCTTCGTGTTTGAAGCCTTGATATATATCCTTTATACCAACGATTCCAGAAATGCTGGGCCAGTTGCTGAATATGCTGATATTTAGTGAGTCTATTGGTTGATACTTCTGTCAAATTAGTGGTCGTCCAATCAAAAAATGCCCTGGAGTCAACGGCGAAAGATCTTCAGGATCGGAAGATATTGGGAAAATGGGTCGGGATTTTAAAAGGGCTTCAATTTGTTGCAAAAGAGTGTTAAATTGCTCATAATCAAATTTAATCTCACCAATGACTTGCCTTAAATGATGCTTTTGTGATGTTGATTCCTGCCTCCCATAGACCGCCAAAGCTGGGAGAGTTGGCGGATATGAAATGCCATTGAATAAAATCTTTACTTAATTCGTATTGGATATTATTTGACTCAGATTTTAGAAAGCTGAACATTTTTATAATTTAGTTATCAGCTCCAACAAAATTTTATCCATTGTCGGAATAGACATTATGAGGTTTTCCTCTTCGCGATATAAATCTTTTCAATGGAGCTATAAATGATTCAGTTCTTAAAACGAAATTGTAATTCTAATAACGAGGGGTATTTATTGAAAAGATTTGAAAAATCCAATGATAATGAAATATTACATAGCTTCAATTTGGAAGGTTTATTTGTTGTGAGAAAAGTATTGAAATTCCATGTAGATACCTCCTTTTTAAAAAATGGAGGTCCATGCCACCACAGCTCCGAATTAAATAAATATTGAGAGTATGTACCTCGAGATAATATATCTGCGGGATTTTGAGCCGATGTTACATGATACCAATTATTACCAGCTCGGTTGGCTACGAAGGTTATAAATTTTCTTTGTTCGCCTCGTATCCAAGATAGTGTTATGGTAGAATATGACCAACAATATATTTTATGGAACTTTATATATATTGAATCGCCTACCCTTTTGATTAATTCTGCGAGCAAAACTGCAGCTCATAACTCAAGCCTAGGCAAGAATATTTGCTTCATAGGGGCTACTCGTGTTTTTTCACATAAAATATTGGATCTAATTAGATCATCTGGTCCAATGCATCTAATAAAGACACATGCACCATATGCATACTCTGATGAGTCAGAAAAACCATGAAGCTCAATTATTTTCGAATTAGAAAATAAAACTTGTCTTGGAATCCTATTATTTCTCAAATTAATTAAATCATCTTTGAATAGGCACCATTTAGTATTATAAATCTTGTGGAATAGTTTCATCCCAAGTTATCTTTAATTTCCACATTTCTTGAATAATTAATTTAGCTCTAATTAATAAAGGTCCTAGAAGACCCAAAGGGTCAAAAACCTGACATATTGCTGAGAGAATTCATCTTTTAGTTATTTGATTTTCATTTAAAGACATATCAGTCATTGTATATATTATGGAATCAGATAAGATTGAACACCAGGTGTTTTATTATTTTCATTTCACCCATTTGTAAAATATTATTTTCTAGTTTTTCGATAACGTTAATTTCACTGAGTATTGTCTTACTTAATCATTTTCTCAGTTCAAATCCTGCAGAATGTAAAATTGATGATCCTCCATAGGATTCTTTGCTAACGTCGGTCATTTTCATGTATTAAAACTTGGCGATCATTTTTTATATATCTCCAGTGATAACAAAATTATAAATGCGAAAACGTAGAAAATATTTAACAATTCATTTTGAAGTTTTGGACCACTCAACTGAACCTCATTTAAAGATATACCGGTATCACTTTTTTCAGAACCATCAAAAGCTACACGTAGTTTAGTGGTTGAGCTTGACATTTTCATTATTGCATAATGGGGAAAATAAAAATTATTTCCTTCTATGAGATTATAATCATTGTTTATTTTATTCATGTGCCCTAACTGGAGATATTCCTTCATAAATTTTTAATATTTCGCTTTTAAATTGGGATCAGCGTTTAATTTTTTTTCCAGAGTCAAAAATCTATTTTTTGGCATGTGATATGATTCTCCCAACTGTTCCTTTAAATTATTGGAGGGAATTCTAGTGATGAATCGGCCTTTATCGTTTCTAATCGTAGTTTTTTCCAAATATTCGCAATATTTTTCAGAGGCAGTTAATGGAAATGATTCCAATTGTACCTCTTCAAGTTCTAGAATTTGGTAATTTGGTCATTTATTGAATCATTTTGGGTGACATTTGAACATGAAATAGTTTTATTTTTTATTTTGAGAACAAATATTGCCAGATATCCGAAGTGGATTTTTTGTTTGCTTTTTTTCATTTCTTCCTACGTAATGAGTAAGGAGGACATTAACAATCGATAACGCACACCAAAAAGACTATTGAATGAACCATACTCTGAATTTTCATCCATGCAAATTACAGTGCTCTAGTGACACAACTACATTCATCATCGAACAAGAGAAGGGATTATAATTTCTGAGATTATTTTTTAAACAATCCTGTCAGCCAATCGTGATGTGAAAAAGAAGGTACTCGAGCGCAGGGTGAAGAGGGAAAAAAAGAAGAAAGTGGAAAAAGTTACTGGAAGAGTTGGAAAACAACCCATGGGGGAAGGCGTATGAGATAGCGGTGAAAAGAATGGGTGGAAATAGGAACGTGGTGCTAGAGGAAGATTGGGAGAAAGAGATTATAGATAAATTGTTTACAGGGGTAGAAGGAGGTGTGGAGGGCAGAATTCGGGAGGCCCAGAATACTAGGGAGATAGGGAAAATGAGAGGGATAAGGTCGGTAGAGAAGTGGGAAGTAGAGGAGGGGGGAAGAAATGTTAAGGTTAGAAAAGCCCCAGGGATAGATGGCATGAGAGGTGATATGGTGAAGAGGCTGTTGGATCACAATGGGGAATACTTTTTGGAACGGTTCAACAGTATACTGAGGAAGGAAAAGTTTCCGGAAAAGTGGAAGGTGGCCGGGGTGATCCTTGTGAAGAAGACGGGTAGGGATGGGAAACGGGCGGGGGACTACAGGCCCATCAGCCTGCTGTGTGGATTGGGTAAATTGATGGGG
>CAJUYG010005197.1:0-14480 GCA_910591675.1 Galerucella calmariensis | reverse complement strand
GCGACCTCGAATTAATAAAAAAAAAATATTTCATCAAAATCCGCGTTGTACCACTAAACTAGACTTTTACCAAAAACTCAATTATACTCAGCGTCTTGAACGGTTGATATCTCGGAAGTGGGAGAGCTGAGAAAATTTTTCACTTTCTGAATTTTTTCGCATGAGTTTAACACTCTGTGTATCGTACAATTATTCCAACAAACAATTATATTTAAATCCAGTTTCATTTTATGTACCTAATATTCGTATTTTATTTAGCAATATAACGGAAAACATGCAAAACTTCTTTCAAGCGTAAGATTCATGTATATTTCAGACCCATATTTTCATCACTGCTCCGATCTCTTCGGCGTACTCAGTTGATGGCCAGTTTTATGACACGTAAATCATAAAAGTGAATATCAAGGAAATGCAAAGCTGAAATAGATTTATTCATATTGTTTCGAGAGTTTTCCATAGAACGAGCTCTAAGCTGCACCAAAAATATTTGTCAAGGGATTGTAACAAAATTGTTATCAAATGTGTATATACATTTTTTTGTTCGATAGGAAATTAAGCTTGAGCAAACTCTCTGCGAACAACAGTTTTTGAGCTGTAGAGTTGGAAAGGTACTACCAAATTTTCTTCAGGAATTTTTTAACCTACATTAATAGTTATTTTTCTCCAAATGACATTAAAAGCGGCCTTTTAATGACACTTGGAAGGCAGAAAAAGTCCACTTTTACTGCCTAGGCAGAAAAAGTTCGTTGCTAGGCAACATTCCAAGTAATAAGTTGAATCAAACTAGTTATTAAAACTGACAATGACATTAGGAAAACTCAAAATGATGCTGATGATAATAAACTGGTTTTATTGCATTAAAACTACAAACTACAACACGAAATTTTTATCTATTAGATATATTTATGGTGAATTGTGAACAATTATTTAATACAATTGAACTCTGTCCACTTCCCTCCTTTCCAGTAAAATTAACAACTTTAGTATCCACACTTGATACTCCGGAAACGCCAGATAATATTTTATTGCCGATGTTCGACATATTGGCTAGCGAGTCCTCAATATACCCCCCCGCGACAGCGGAAGACTTCCATCCTCCATGTTGCTTCAACATTGTTATGTTCCTACCAGAATGCACCAGCAACGTGGCCGAAGTTCTGCGAAAGCAGTGCCCGGTATACTCTTTCGCATGGGATAGTCCCAGAAAAGTAGCAATTTCTCCACCAACTCCCCCGGCGTCGTGCTCAAACTTCGTCCTCGTGCGATATGGCCATCATATCCACACTAGTTGCACAAACTACTATTTCTAGCAAAATATGCCTTTTTACATTTAAAAACATCCTGCCAAATGTCAAATCAATTTATCCATCCATTTTAAAGTTATCGAATTAAAACAAAATTTCAACACCCAGTATTTCGGAAAGTAAATGTGCTAGACACTTTAATCCTCATATCATTTTGTCCAATTTTACGAGAGGAATCTACATGCAAACGTTGTAATTTCCCTTAATGTTCGAGATGCTTATACCATTTTTTGCACGATTGTATTGAAATAAATTCCGAATAAAATAATTTAAATTTCTTCTAAATAAACGAAATGTCAAAAGTGACATTTATACTTCTCGATCAGTTTAAAATATATTTTGCATTTTGGTGAAATTGTTTTATGCTATTTATTACTTTTCGACGTCTGAACGGTAAGTAAATCACTTACCGACGTGTTAAACTTAGAAACCAGTAAACACAACCTACCGTCCTGACAACCGATGTTGTAAATAAACAAAAAAGATCAATCGCGCAAAAAAAAATTATGGCAATACTAGTGAAAATTTATCCGAACAAATTCAAGTATAGATCACTAGCACTGCGAATACCAGCTTTGCATAGAATTTTAATATAGCATCGGTGGTTCAGTGGTAGAATGCTCGCCTTCCACGCGGGCGGCCCGGGTTCGATTCCCGGCCGAAGCATATGAATCACTGCTTCGTAAACGAGAGAGAGACTCAGGAGAGAGCACACGCACGCAAGCAAGGCACATAACGAAGCAACGTAACATAACGTAACGTAACGGTCAGATCTTTTGCGTCGCGACCCCCGATCGCTCAAACATAACCTGACGTAAAGAACTAAAGTTCCAATAAATATTAACACACTTTTATTTATCATACAAAGAAAGTTTTCTATTTTTCTCCGTAATTTTCCAGTATGTACGACCTTGAATTTCAATATTTCAACATTTGGCAGACATCCACATTACTGCAGTCCAATATTGAAACACCATTTGATTTATGTGTACTGATTCTCTGATATTTTTATCAAATTCACCGACAGAGTTCATAAATTTCAGTTAAAGTTGATTTTTACGCTGACCTGGATTCAGTAATTTTTCGCATGTGTGATTCCAGTATCAACAACGAGAAATGGGGAAATATAAAATAACGCAGTATTTAAAAGTACACAGGAAACCATTTATTGAAATAGATGTGAGCAGAGAGTTAAACCTGCTTTGAGAATCAGGAAGTTACATAACGTCTACTGAACCCCAGAAGATTCTCCAAATTAATATTTTTTTTCCCGAACTATATGATTATTATTCTTTCCAACCTCAAGCGGCAGAATTGAGAAAAATCTTACTGAAATATCCGGAAACGATCTTCAAGAGAAAAAATGCAAAGCTGGAGCCTCAGATCTTCAAAGATGTGGCTGAGATAAAAAAAACATCGAAATTGACCCCGGTCAAATGATATCTAGGTACATTTACATCGGGCGTACCAAATTTTCAGTCCGAGGTCCAAGAGACGTCACGAGTACTTTACTTTCAGTATAAACACCCAAGGAGTAAAATTTGGTACTCGAATTTGATCCGTCTCAACTAGGGTAGTTTAAATTCAATTTTTAACGGTGTAAACACAGCATATCGATATTCGTGGACCAAAGTGACAGTTTTCTAAAAGTACAGAGTAAAAATAGGTCAACTGTCACGTAAGATCGTCTGAAAATAACCTAAAAAACTGAATAAAGTCACTACATAAACTACCTAATATGATAAAACTACCTAAATATTTAAGGTTATGTCATTTTAATATGAAAAAGTCCATTTTGGTCCCAGGCTTTGAACCTAGAAAATTTCAATCCAGCAAAACAGTCAGTATAAACACTGAACTAAATTAGTCCACGATTTAATCCTCGGACCAAATTGCTCCACACGGTGTAACCTAACCTATTCTGTACATTTATTTCTTGAAAGGTGAACAATATGAAAGACGGTTAGTCCAAGAGCCATGAGAATGGAGCAGCAATACCCCACCCATGCGAACCGCCTGTGACTATTATAAAAAATGTTATTCATATAATTTGATTGAGTACATCCCAAAAAACCAAAGTATAAAGCGATTTCACTCAACAAAAATTCATTTTGATTTAATTTGAATTAAATGTTACGGCGCAATCTTCATCTCCCATAGAGAGCTTTTTTGGATAAGGTGATTAAAATAAGCCCTACTCTTTGCAGTTTAATAATTGCTGATGTTTGTCGAAAACCTACCCAGCATTAATTTTACAGTTTTCCATGGAGTAATTAATCTATTTTCTCTTCTACTTTTAATTAGTGTGAGAGTGCTCGAGCTTGATACTACTTAAAAGGAAAATTATTAATAAGTGTATTAAAATTCCTCATATTCATTCGACAAAGAAAAAAAGTATTTATACAGATTTTATTCATTTTGATGAAGGAAATCAATGAGTCGTTAAATGAATCACCCTCTTTTTTGTAACACCGTGTATAATATTCCGTTGAATTTTTAAAACTACATCAATAACACTTCAACTCTTATTTGAAACGTTGTTATTTGTATCAAATAATAAGTGAGACATGTATAATAGATAGATAGATATATAGATAGATATATAGATAGATATATAGATAGATATATAGATAGATATATGGATAGATAGTTTTATTGTGTCTAAGATAAATCTTTTCACAAGGGCTCGGTACAAAATTTAGAGAGATAGAGAGATTTAGAGATAAATTATTATGACAGACATAGTTGATATAAAAACCTAAATATAAAATATCTGTGTACTTCATGGTAATGCCAATCATTCACCATGTGCAAATGCTCGCAGCTTCAATATACTAATAATGCTATGAGCAAATTTAAAGTTCAAAGAATCCATTTTGTGTATTATCAATATTAAGATAGTATACTAGGTCATCAATATTATGAGTATTCTGAAAAAAACTATTTTTTCTTAGAGGGCTGTAAATAGGACATTCAAAAAGCATATGATGTAATGACTCCGGGGAATCCATATTACAAACAGTGCAATTTTCAGTGCTGTTAATTATATAATTTCCTTCAAAAGCCAATTTTAAAAATGTTTTACTACAGGTTCTAAGTTGCGCTATTATTAAGTATTGAGTATAGTAAAGAGTAATTAGAAGCAACCTTTTTGTTTATGTCACTATCAAGCAGTTTTTTCCGAAATCTGTCTAGAATAAGTCTATCAGAAATGCGTACATGCGTACATGTATAATGGAAAACCCTGTACATTATCTTCAACGAGGTACGGTCCAATGATTCTGTGTCCTCCATTGGGGCTGGCAAAGCCCAAAAATCGATTTGGGCAGCGTATGGGAATCGAACATGTAACAAAAATTCCTCTTTCACAAATCTCGCCACATTCATGTGCCCTGCCTCGCACTGTATAAGGTACAATGTTCAAGAGAGGTGGCTATATACAATAAAATACTTTGCTCAACATTGATATTCCATTTCAAGAATAGATGTGGTTTTAGATATACTTTTTTTTCTGCAATTCATCAGCAAGCAGGTATATTTGACATAATGACAACAATGGGGTATACTTAGAGTATTAGGGAAATTGGCATATATCACGTGACAGCATAATAAGAACACGCTTGAGATCAGATAAGCTGGTTGTAATATTCTTGGATAGAAACACGCCACCTATATCGAATGATAAATAGTGTTTTCTATAATCTTGGACAAATATCGCAGAAAATATAAATTTTTTGGTAAATCTTCTTGTACCACAATTTAACCCCAACTTAAACTATAATTTGAAAATATTTTGAAATATACAGGGTGTTCCAATAAAGTGTGGCGGATCAAAGTTATATTTTTTCTTCTGGTACACCCTATATTTTATTGCATTTTTTGATTACCCCTAAAAAATAGAAGGCTCATTTATAATGGTTCCCTGTACCTAAATACAGAGGGTTCCGAGTTAGGCTGACTTTCTTAAAAATGTGAACATTTGGACATTCGTTGAATGTAATCCAAGATTGAGTACTGAATATCTCTTTACAGGGTGTTCAGAATTTTCAGTTTCATTATTAGATCATTCAATGTGCAGTATCAGGCTTATTTTAAATGGAACACCCTGTATTTTAATAAAATAAAAGAAAAAACTACAAACATAGGATAAATAACAAATTCTTCACAATCGGTTTCTGCGTGCGGTCTTAATTATTCGCCAATAATTATAAGGGTATATAAACTCAGTTCACGCAATATGGGTTATCTCGGAGGCTCTATCTATTTAATACGTCTGCTGCTTACATGTAACTTTGTAAATACCCTCGAAACTCTCAAATAAAACATTTACACTCGATTAAAATATAACGGCACCGTTATATTTCATAATTAAAAATTATTTCCCTGAGTACTAATTCGAAATTTGGATACTGAAAAGTTTGGTAAATTGATAAAGTTATTGTAAGCTGTATAATTAAATAATGATTTTCTTTATCCCAGGACCAACTGCACCGGTGCTACTCAAGCATTTGAGTAAGAATTGGGAAATATGAGACTGCACCGCGACGTATGTCGTTCTTAACGTAAGTCGAAGTGTAGGTTCTACTTAAGTCCTACTTATGTGAAAGTGAGGTTATGTCTTAGCACTTGGCAGACCAAATTATCAAATATCTTCTGTAAGTTCCTTGTGGCATTACTTATTCTTTTTCCTCTTTTTCTTTTGAAAATTGTCAATACCGTATGTTAGGGGTTTGTCAGAAAGAATTAAGAAAATTGGTAATCAATTTAATATTCGAACCAGCTTTATCTAACAATACTTTGAGATCTATCTTAACAAAAAAGAAACCAAAAAATGAAGAACAATCTTCAAAAAATTGCATATATCAGATATCTTGTGAATGCGACAAATTCTATTTAGGTGAAACATCTAGACCATTGAAGGTCCGAATAAGTGAACATAAAAAATACATCAAAGATAGGAAGTTCTTTAAGTCAGGTATTTGTAAACATGCTTGGGAAGAGGGGCATAAAATTCAATGGGATTCGAAAAAAATAATATTGAAAGAGCCCAATAATAAAAGACAAAAAATCAAAGGAAGTGCTTTAATACAACTAATGATTTATGATTTATCATTGGAATAGTTGTTAATCGATACACACTTCAATACACAAAATCACCAAACTGAGTTATACATGTTTTGAAAACAAAAATGATCTTATACAAAAAAGTAACAACAAACGCGTTTTATTAACAACATTTCCAAAATAAGCGAAAAAAAAAGCGCTATCCCAATAAAAACCATTCCTGGAACGTGCACCTAACTGGATTCCATTTCTAGTAGACTATCATATCGTTAGAATGTCATAAAATAAAATATTTTATTTCACATTTCACCAGAGGTGTGATCTACTATGAATGGACCTTAATAAAATTTGACAACAAAGTTTTGTAGTCTTAAACAAAATATTATTGATTGTCTAGTTGTCATATTTTTTCGTTGTGTCAGATAGGGACCAAAAATTATTTTATATTTTATTACTAGTTAATCTTGACCTACCGAAACGTCGAAATAAAAAATAAAAAACATTATTGTGGTTTGATTCCCAAAAGAATAAGAGAAAAAACAAATTATCAAAATATGGAGAAATATGGAATTAATTGAATTTGGTGTTGTCAGGAATATAGTTCTTTTCATATTTTGCCAAGCAATGCATCAAATATACAGTTTCGTCATTAGTGAAATTATGGCCACGGCGGGCAGGCACATCTTCTGTAATTTAATCCATGAACACTGGGCATAAATCACTTCATTTACTAGATTATATTCTGTATTGTATTGTCATTTTAATTATCAGAATTCAGTGTCACATCTGTCACATTGCAATTTTTACCAAAATCAAAATCCCTGTCAGCCTGTCCACAACCTGTCTTCAGTCGACTTAGCTAAACTAGACACGGTGCAGTTAATTTACACTAAGTTTTACTTGATGAATAAAGTTTTACCTATGGAAGTAAAACCTACTTAGAAGAAGAAACGGTGCAGTTGGCCCTCAATGTTACACATAATTTTCTTTACACTCCACGATTTTTCAAAACAATTGTTTCTCTTGTTCCATATCTGCTTCTATTACGTTTACTAGCAATAACAATAAAATAACTAGATGTGAGACAACAACATAAATATTTAATCCAACTTACTGCGTGTAATGGTTTGGGTTCTTGTTAGTTATTACATGTTATTACATGTCATGAGTTGTTGATACTTTTCTTTTTATTCTCACGTAAAAATAGTTCACATGAGACTTGAACTTCGGTCAGTCCCAACTTACCTCAGTGGTGGACTTTTTTTGTTGTAATGATGTGGCTTTAATCATTTTTTACAAAAGTAGCGCTAATGTAAAATGAAAAAAGTTTTGAGTACATTTATGCCGCATACGTGGCCTATGTGGCGCTCTCTACAAAATACATCGAAATGGGTACAAGATTATGATTTCTCATGTCCAAAAACCCCCAACCTAAAATTTTTGTGCATATACGTCAAAAAAGTTATTGTGAAAAACAAAAATTAAAATTTCATGTTCAACACCCTGTATCTCTTTTTATTAAGGCTAGATGGTTTCAATCGCAATATTTTGAAGTGAAGATTGTACTGTATTTCTATGAATTACTCAAGAAACACCATGTATGTACCGGGTGGTCCAATAAGCCGATCTCTCGGCTATATATCAGAAACTATTCATGTTATAACTTTCCCTAGGAAAAGTGGACAAGAGAAACTGCTGGAAAGGACTTTCAAGTTTCTAGGTTAACCGCTAGGGGGCGTAGCCTGTAAAGAAAAATTTAAAAACCAGTTTTTTGTGAAATATGCCCAATTTTACCCAGTATTAAATAAGTAAACTAAAAAGAGGCCTAAATTTCGCACAAGTTTATCCAAGTACTTTTTATTCTATTTTTTCAAATAAAGGGTGGGGGAAAGTGGGAAAGTGTTTGTGGATGAGTACCTCCTATAACTTTGGTTTGAATCAACTGATTTTAACGAAATTAGTGTCAATAGAAAGAGTGTGGATGAATTAATTACATCTACTATATAACAATGGAATTTAGTTTTAATTGTCATAGTTGGAGAGTACTTTCGAATGAAAAAAATTAAAATTTGTTTTCCTCAAGAATGTTTAATGGAAACACCCAATTATTGTGAATTATAATGGAACTAGATTAAATTCTCAACAAAATGGCGCAAACCGCATGTTGATAGCTATTGTCGAATTCAAGATATAAATAAAAACGCATAAACATAAGTAAGTATAGTATTGACTCACTCTGTTTTATAACTTAAAATTAAATATGTAAAAGAAAGATCATATATAAATTTCGATAATTTAGACTTAATGTCCAATGAAATGCTGCTTCAATCTCAGGTTACTGCAATTGTTAAATCTGCTAGAAGAACAACCGCATATCATGTCAAAAAATTTGTGTGCAGACGAAGCTATGCTTAATAGTGCGGATGGTTTTAATCTGTATAATAAGCATTATTGGTCTGAAGAAAATCCGCACAGGGTAGAGGAAGTGCAGCTTCAAGGTAGATGGAGTCTTAATGTTTGGTGTGGTATAGTTGACGGAAAGATCGCAGGTTCATATTTCTTGGAACTTCAAATGGCGATACATATTTGGATTTTCTGGATAATTGGTTGTCTGTTTTATTGAAAGATATTTCCTTACAAACATAAGGTATGATATTACAGCATGACAGGTGTCCTGCGCACTTTTCCAGACGAATTAGAGATTAAATGAATGTAAGCTATCCAAATGGGTGCATTGGAAGGGTACCTAAGTATATTTTCAGGGCCAGCTAGATCTCCAGACTTAATATGTCTGGACTTTTATCTGAGGGGAAGATTGAAGGATTCAGCGTACCAAACTCACCAACCACATTAGAAACGCTATAAATAGTATATCAACAGCTGCAATTTAAGCAACAGATATGTCAAAGCGTGCTAGATTACATATTTGTGTGGAAAACGATGAAAAACAATTTGAACATTTAATTGGACATCAAGTTTTAATGACCAAGATATCTGTATGATCTTACTTCCCCATATTTAATTTTAAGTTATAATACAGGGTGTCAATACTATACTCACTTTATGTTTATGCGTTTTTATTTATATTTCGAGTTCGAGAAAAGCTATCAACATGCGGTTTGCGCCGTTTTGTTGAGCATTTAATCCAGTTCTATTATAATTCACAATAATTAGGTGTTTCCATTAAACATTTTTCAGGAAAACAAATTCTAATTTTTTTCATTCGAAAGTACCCTCTACCTATGACAATTAAAACTAAATTCCATTGTTTTATAGTAGATGTAATTAATTCATCTACACTCTTTCTATTGACACTGATGTATTTAAAATCGGTTGATTCAAACCAAAGTTATAGGTATTTATCCACAAACACTTTCCCACTTTCCCCCACCCCTTATTTGGAAAAATAGAATAAAAAGTAATTAAACAAATTTGTGCGAAATTTAGGCCTTTTTATTTTACTTATTTAACACTGGGTATAATTGGGCATATTTCACAAAAAACTGGTTTTTAAATTTTTCTTCACAGGTTACGCCCCCTAGCGGTTAACCTAGAAACTTGAAAGTAATTTCCAACAATGTCTCTTGTCCACTTTTCCTGAGGAATTTCTTTTCCTAAAGTTATAACATGAATAGTTTCTGATATATATCCGAGAGATCGGCTTATTGGACCACCCGGTACACTATCATATTTATTCAAGCCTACTAATGTTTTTTATATAACTGTTGATAGACATATCTATGAAAGTATGAGGCTGGGAGTACCAGCTGATACCAAACTGAACCGTTGCCGTGACGGTAGCGTTATTTAATATTTCTGAATACGGATTTTAGAGAATTTCTTATTAAAATCATTGGCAATGTATTCTTGTCTAAATTTATTATGTTTCTTAGCTTCTATTAAGGTCTATTACGGTATTTCCTCATTACATAATAATTTACTTCCCTCCATAAATAATTCAGCGACTCAAACTTTAATAGAAAGTTATCCGATTCTCTCTCAAAGGGTACAGAATGTTTTTCAATATTAATTATTCTCATATAACATACTTCGCTCACAGAATAAGCCTAGAGACATATTTCGCAGTTATAAAGTAGAATTAGCTGAGAAAATTTGGGAATGTTCAATATTGATCACTAGACAGTTATTTCCCGAGGTTTGTATTAAATTTTTTCGTCAATCATCACAAAAAAACTATTTTCCGTCCGATGTGCCTACAAAAGATAAGTTTCATCTGTCACTAAGCATTCTTGATAATTATCTATATTAGTAGTCTATAAGGTACACTCTGTTTTTGCTGCATGCTGTACGACAGTGTTACCCCAGTGTAATTTTCGACAGTTTTCAATAATCGCCCTATATTTTCCAGCTGCAGGAAGTTACGAAAGATTTAATTATGCTATCGTTACTTTAACAAAAAAAGAAGTCATAACATCCCAATTGATTTTCTTCTATTTCTTCTAGTTTACGAGATACCCTGCAAAACATACCAATTTGGGACACCCTGTACGTGCCTACTAGTTACCAACAACAACTAGTTACCAGTGGTCACCAATCCAATCACCAACCGCGCTCGACACTTCTTCACTGTAATTATCGCATCATATGCGTTCTCCTACAGTGCTAGGTTGATATCCGTCAAGTTACTTGTCTACCGAGAAACACTCCTTAACTTGCCTCATCACATGAGGCAACTCAAACACTTCAGATTATGAGTGTTCAGTTGATTTCTGTAAATCCAGGATTTGACGTCGCTTTTAATATAATTTGCTATTTAAAATCGGTTGATGTACAAACATCAATAGTAATAACAATCATCTGAAACTGTTTTATTTTTGTTTGTTTTGAAATATTAAATGTAAATGTGTGTAACCGTCGCAATTAAATGTTCCAATCACTCCAGTTGCGATTATGAATTTATAACAAAACATTGTTATTAAAGTGACTAGTTATATCCAAATTCTAGTTTTATTAATTTCAATATTATTATTATTATATTATTTAATAAAACATCATTCCCTCCCAACCGAATACAAGAGCTGAACAAATTAAAGCTACCCGATTAAGGATTGGACACACAGCTTTAACGCACAAATTCATACTAAATAAAGAAGACCCATCTCAATGCTCCCAATGTAATGAAAATATGTCCATTAAACATATTATCCTAGAATGCCCCCAGTTTGCAATCCAACGAAGTCAACATAAGATTCCCAACTCCTCACAGTTACCTCTCGGAGACCAAATCAACGATTGCTTGAAATTCTTCAAAGCCATCAACATGTACAATTTATAATCATAATGTAACTGATATGTACTGAACTGCCAATAACCCTAGTGGTTGACGCAGTATGTTAAATAAAAAAACATTATTATTCTTGTTTGTTTTTATATTTTCAATTCAACAGCGTTTTAGCTACCGTTATCAAGAATCAAGTTTTTCATAAAACTATGGTCCCCACTACAAGAAAATTCGACAACTGGACAATCAAAGATATTTTTAACTTTGAGGCTGCAAAAAGTTGTTAAATTTTGACACTCTAACCATATTACAGTGTTATGTTTAGAAATGTTGTTATTAAAAGGCGTTTGAAGTTTTTTGTGATATAATTATTTTTGTTTTTGAAATATGTCCAGCAATGGCCGTTTGCACCGATAAAAGAATAAGCTTTGAATAGCTATAGCGAGTTTAAAATTTAGGGGTCGCTTAGTTAAAATTTAGTTGCACCAATGTTTTTACCCTACTTCTTAGCTAAGTGCTTCATACATTTGTCATTTAAGTTGAGTTTTATTTATTCCTCAATGGTTTCTAGCGACTCTTCTTTTTTGTGGTTTGAAATAACGTATTGAAAGCTGTTAAAAGTCAATTCATTGAGAATCGAAGGATTTTATTCTTGTTTTTTGAATAAGAAAATTGTTTATAATGAAAAACACAGTAAAAAATTATCGGCAAATTATACTGTTTGAGAAAAAGGATTGCTAATATCCTTAGCTGCAAAATACAAAGAGGTTATTGAGAATAAGAAAACTGATGGCCTGTCTGGGCTTACAAATTGTCCGGATGCTCCAAAGAATCTTCTAGCATTTCTAAGAGTTGTAAAACAGTTGGCTGGGTCAAGCGAAACCTTTGGAAATAGTTATTCATGTATTAAGAACGAAAAGTGAGACATTATTGTTCGAAAGCAAGGGTTAACTTGCTTGAGAACAATAATTCCACTTTCAGCTCGCAATACATATAACATTTTTTCTACAATCACTTGAATATATATTATAACTAATAAAATCGATAAATTGATACTTCTTATTTCAAGTACCTGTAAATACTTTATGAAATTTTAAACGTATAATTATTATTGTCAATACTGTCAATGTACTTCTTCTTATTCTAAAATTAGAAAGGCATCAGCTAGCAGGGCCATCCGGCCAGTATATGCACTAGTGGATAAATAGTCCATAAAATAAAATCTACATCTTTTCTAGCTTTTTGTTGCATTTTTAATTCTTTGAAAATATAAAATAATGAAGATATTTTGATATAACCCTGTACATTCTTTAAAGTAGTGTCATAAAACAACTATCAAACCACCCAGGTTTGATATAAGAGAAATATATCAAATAAAATTCTTTCATCTACAAATGACATGAAACCGTTGCCGTCACCTTCATCGCCATCTTTATTTGACCTGCAACCGATGCCATCCTCATCATCGTCATCTACTTACCAGTTAACACCAAATAACTCCACTGGACCGGCAATTTCAAGTAATTTACAGAATGCAATAAATTGTGTTTCTAATATTAATATTTATAATAATAATAATAGTTTTTGGTCAAAGTTTTGTATATGTATGTTGAAATGAAATTATTTTTGAAAAATGGGTTTATATTTTACACGGTAGTAGAAAAAATTATGTTCCTAACTCATGCGTAAAGTGTCTTTCCAGCACTTGACCGCTTGCCCGAACTCCGCTCTCTTAAACCGTTAATGTTATCGAGATGTCACAAAAGGACTGGATATCTCTAAAAATGTTCACAAAAGCCAATTATTGCATTTATAACTGAAATAAATTTTACTTAACAAAAAAATGGCGCATCCATCATTAAACTTAGTCGGTACCTGAGTTCACAAGCATGTTGTAGACTTGTAATATCACGCCAAAAAGTGTGCAATTATAGTGGTAATTGAGGGTTAAAATATTACTAATTTCCAATCAGTCATTTGATAATTGTAAATAAAAAACCATTTTCCATTCCCAACTTTAGAGCCCTATAGTTCGTTAACGAAGGGCGTGAAGAAAAAATTTTATATGAAATCCTATCATTATTTTTAGTCTTCCTATCACCTCCCAAGTTTTTGGTACGAACTCCTATATTATAATCCCCAAAAACCTTGAACAAACGATGGTATAAGAAATCGAGCGAACGAAAACGAATGTTGAATATAATTTGGAATTAAAAATTGTTTGACATTTACGCTACAGATTTAGTTACCGACAAATCATGTCTCATCTAGTTAACCAACTGATTAATTAAATAAGAAGATGATGGGGACTGGCCAACCCCGAACTCAAATTGACCTAGACAGTTCAAAAGAACGTCGTTTTCACCTTATAGGTGTTCAACCACTATAGATCCATTATACTAGTACCCTTGTTAAAAGAAAAGCAAGTTCTAGTATGATATTAGCCGGTCTAAACATGTACCAGTCTTGACAGTAACATAAATAATACACATCTACGGAAAACCAATACATACATTTATTGTTTCACAAAATTTTATGTATTGAAAATCAATTATAATTTCACATATATCTGGCATATCTATCAACGAAAACAATTCGGGATTTGATTGGCTTCATTTCTAACAGTTGTTTTGAATATCTGTCCGAATATCAAAATTCTCGTTTTTTATTTTCTATCCCATTTGTTACAACAGATACGTGTCGGATTTTTTTTCAGATTTATAAAATGGTTTTCAATTTCAGTTTTACTTTGTCAGTTTTTTCACTTTCTGTTATTATTTGTTCTGTTTTTTAATATTTTTTTCTGGTTATATTCTCGTAGTTTTTCATTTTGGATGAAAAAAGTCCAGTTGATGAAAACACCGCCTTCT
>CAJUYG010005196.1:0-14482 GCA_910591675.1 Galerucella calmariensis | reverse complement strand
GAAATACCAGACTGGGTGTTGGATCCGTTTTCAAATGTCAACACAGCAATGTCACCTCAGCTGGAAGAAGAACTTGACAGACAAAATTGACAGAATTGACAACAAACGAAGAAATAAAAATCAAGTTTAAAAATGGATATCAAGAATTTTGGCTACAAAACCGATCCCGCAATTGTACCCTGGATTTTGGTCAATTGTTCAACGATTTTTGATAGCATTCCCATCGTCATATTTGTGTGAACGTGGATTTAGTGCTGTGGCAACACTGCTTACTAGAAAGAGAAATCGACTTGCGGCTGTTTTTGAGTAAATTGGAACCTGATATCAACAAACTTATTCAACAGCATCAGATTCAACCTTCACATTAGTTTTTATATAAGAATTGATTATGTTTGTTTTATTTTCAATAAAAGATACTCTGTCCGAATACTATAAAGTTGCGTTTCAATAATCAGTTATAAGTACGTTTAAAAAGGGGGGCGTTAAAAAATAATTTATTTTTAAAGTGGGCAGTAGAGAAAAAAAGGTTGTTAACCCCTGGCTTAGACAATCAAATATTCTGCTGGGTCACTAAAACGTGTTGAGATCTAATGAATACAAAAGTCAAAGTAAAACTGCACTTGAGAGTTTTAACAGGGATCCTAACGGTACATTGTCGCCTGAATGGGCACCTAAAAAAGCTCGAAATAGTGGAGGAAGAAGAAAGTAGATTCTGTGACATGGAAGAAGAAACCTCCAACCATATACTTGCAAATTGGACATAAACTCAGAATCCTAGGGCACAACACCTAAGAGATTATTGGATATATTCACCTGAGTTAAGGCACAGAAAAAGTTAGAGGAATCAGATAGAAGAGGATACAAAAAGGATGGGAATCAAAGAGTGGAGAGAAAAATGCAGAGATAGAGCAGAGTGGAAGAAAATAACTTCTGAAGCCAGGACACACAAGAAATTGTAGCAATAAGGAGTGAAAAGGGAGTAATCTACCCTAATAAATGGATTTAAAAGCGCATTAGCATTAGCCACAATCTATTAGGTTTAAAGGCTTGATGATGATGAAGGACTGGGAATATCCTAAAATTCCTCCAGCAAAAAGCATTGAAGGATCTTAGAGAATGTCGCACCAATATACTTAAATATCACGGTCTGAGCGGATACCTCAAAAAGCTAAAAGCTAAAAATGAGGAATATGGATTTTGTGATACCGACAGCGAGTACAGAATGACAGAAAATGATCTGCCTGAATCTTAAAATTTCTTCAAGGAATAGAACTCAGAGAGTTTCTCCTCTCATTTCAGGAGCCTAATACAAGAAAAGGTCAAAAAAAATATTTCTTAGGCTGTAGAATCTCATTTTTTGTTTAAATACGCATGAAATTGTGAATAATTTCCGTTAGGAAGTTCTGATTTTTGGGTAAAATTTTCCACGGCAATGTATTACTTTTGATATATTGTGTACGTGGGAAGGTAAATGGGCTGAACATAAATACGAAAGTATGAATGCTGGAGGTAGTAAACATTAACAAATGCTCTAATCTAATATGACTCCAAGGAAACTGTCAAGCTGAACACGAGCACAATTATAACGAATAGTCGACCGTGAAATATTTCACTGTTCTAGAGAGAAAATCCAGTGAAGAGATAAGTTTTCAGGACAGGTGGAACAGTTTCCACACAATTTGAATTAAATTTCCACTACATATGAATCAAACAAGTTTTTATTGACACAAAACGGTTTTTGACACTTTATAAAGTGGTTAGTGATTACAGGAGAAATGTTCGAAGTCGCTGACGGAATATAAAAAATTTAATCAACTAATAATAGACCAACTTCAGCTGACTGAAGTAGAAAATGAGGTATATTGTGAAAACTGAAGTTTAATAATGAAACCATTCATGGTTTATATCCCAGTAATTCTACGGATTGTTAGGACAGTGCGCGGCGCAAAACTCAGTCTGCCGAACGCTGCCTAAAGATGCTCAAATCAATGTAATGGAATTAAGTTATGTTGGATTGTTATGGTTAGGAATACGCCGCGCTGAGCGCACTCTCGACTCTTGCTTGTGCGTCGCCTGCTTACGCCGATATCAAATGAAGTTTGATTTGGACGCAAACGTTCAGCAAAGCAGAATTGACTGTGGGCTTGACTTGTTGAATTGTTCTATCAATTTTAAGCTATTCATGGCAGACTATATGCTGGCTAATAGAATTTCTTCGTCTTCTTTTTCTTCCTAAATTCAAATTTAAGCGGTGAAGTGTATCTGGAGATGTTACAAAATGCAATTGAGCCGTTGATTCTTGAAATTCTGGAAGATAATCCAGATGAATTCGGCCATCTGGAAATAACATTTCAACAAGATGGTGCTGCTGCACATTATTATGGTGCAGTAAGACGTTACCTGGATGAAGAATATCGAGGTAGATGGATCGGCCGGCGAGGTCCTATAGAATGGCCACCTCGGTCACCAGATCTGACACCATTAGATTTTTTTCTATGGGGGTTCTTGAAATCCAAGGTTTATACTACGGCACCAGATAGCATTGGCGTTATGAAAGAAAGAATTATTGAAGAATGCAATGCAATTTCAGCTGACACATTCGAACGAGTACGACAAGAGTTCACTAATAGGATGTATTACTGTCAGGAAGTAGACGGAGCACATTTTGAACACTTGCTATGAGAATCCATTGTTGATATTTGATTAATTGAATTTGAGAAAATAATTTCAATAATTTTGGTATTTATTTAATTTATCCGTCAAAATTAGTTTAAACCCGAACAAAATTAATATGGCTATATAGCCAATGTCAATGTCTTTCAAACGAGATATCACTTGCCCTAAGGTCCTATTTAAAATTATTGGCCAGAGTGGCACTGTGACGTCATTACTATTACGTCACCTGTTACCATTCGTAGAGAAGTTTACAACACTTTATTTTTACTTTCCAAATTTCATTAATGTAAGTGTAGCCGTTCAAAAGATACGATACGAATAGCACTGTATGTGTAAGTATGTATTTATGTAACTGTAGGATAGGGTGAGTCTAAAAACCAATACAATAATAATAGATTAGTATTTATAATATCAGTTTACAATAGAAAGAATTTCAGTGAATAATGATAAAAAATTTCAAGTATGGTGCTTGTTTATGAAACTTTTATTATTTATACAGTCAAAAGTTACACTTCACCAGATTCTCAATTAAATTTCACACCCAGAGAAAATGTACTGATTTCTGTGACAACGCAGTTATAAAAAAGAAGCGACGGTAAACTTTTCTCCATAGATATCGGCGTTTTGTTATGTTTTTCAATTATTATCATCCACAAAACAGTCTAACCTATAGAAGTGAAAGTCCAATAGGATTACCTAGAATGGAAAAATTAGGTGTCAAACCCATCCACCTGAAGCGC
Organism: Galerucella calmariensis; assembly: GCA_910591675.1. Classification (NCBI taxonomy): domain Eukaryota; kingdom Metazoa; phylum Arthropoda; class Insecta; order Coleoptera; family Chrysomelidae; genus Galerucella; species Galerucella calmariensis. The sequence continues at coordinate 11,066 of CAJUYG010005196.1, read as the reverse complement.
TAGTTGCAATTGAGTTGTCGAAATAGGCAAGGCAGCTGAGGCCGAAAAACAGACTAAGGAAAGAAGAATTTCAGCGATCGCTGTGGATGGGTTCATAACTATTTCATAGTGCTTTTTTTTAATGGAAGTTTGTTTTTTGAATGACTAATGCCCGATTTCACTAACCATTTCCTAGTCAGGTAATACCTAAAACGAATTTAGGAATTCCTAAATGCAATTCACATTTTACCACGCGCTAAGTAATATCTGAGTGATAATATTACGTATTTCCCATCAATTTTTGATCAATCCTGAAAGGATTGTAGGAACTGCTTTGCGAGTGAGGCCCCTTTTTGTCCCAATAACAATATATTGTGGTTCAAAATATCTGTTGCAAACTTTGTAGGATTTATAAATCTGTTCAGCGCTTAATTCCTTTAGTTTTGGATTGAGAATAAAGGCAACCCATTCACTCAACAACAAAGGGTCATGTTTGGGAAACCTATGTCGTTTTGATGTAATGTCTGTACACCCAGGAATGCAATACTTCACACCAAACATTATAAATATCATGAATTATCACACTTGATAAGACTTACAGTAGGTACCTAATTAGAACACAAATAACAGCAGAAAATGGCAAAAGGAAACAATCTATAAAAGGCAATGGTGACAACATGGTGACAACAACTATATGACAGCTTTGATGAATTTTAAAATCTTTTCTTCTTTCCGTGCTTAAGGCCTTAGCTGCCAGACCTGCTTCGACAACTCAATTGCAACTAGCGCTTCAGGTGGATGGGTTTGAAACCTCATTTTTATATTCAAGGTCATCCTATAATCTTTCACTTCTATAGGTTAGACTGTTTTGTGATTATCATCCAACACTTGAATGACAGCCACGAATTGCACAAGTTTTTGGCGCCATAACTATTAATAAATGTAATTTTGTAAACAAATTTTATCGTTCAAAACACAAAAAATATGTAAATAATCAAAAAGCTTACAACAAAGAAAATTCTTTGGTAAACAATAAAATCACATGTCATTGACAGATAACGGGCTTAAAATGGCAACTGTTAGACATGCGCACTCAGAAAATGAATTGTAAAATAGCACAAGCTTCGTTTCTTCTTGGGATGATGTTTTCTGTGGTTTAATACTATCATAAAGCCAACATTTCATAAAATTACTCTTCAAAGAATAGAGACCATTCACTAAGGAAAAACAACTACTTCTCGTGATATGTGATATGAGAGCCTCTCGACAAATGATATCTACCTTGCGCAAATACGCCGCAACTGGTCTACAAGTGATATTGTCCTTTCGAATTGCAAACTAAAGTGGTATATGTCGCAGTTATACCCAGACCCGTTCAACTTTGAAGTGTAATTTAATGTCCTTCGTGGCATATAGCCAGGAAGTAGTTGTTGTTTCTTAGTGAAAGGTCTTTGGTCTTTGATTTTTAAAGACTCTGTAAGGCGTTACAATAGTATTATACTATTACCTTTGACATCAACTTCTACAATGCTTAGGAATTAATTTGGCGTGTGTTTGTCGATGAACGTATCTAATCAATATTGTTGAAGAGATGCGTAGCTATTCGTTGAATCTTCTACCAATTGATTAACCTACATTTTAATATTCTACAATTGTTGTTTCTTCTAATTACAAACCACAGGGTCAATTTTTGACTTCATGCGTTAATATAAGAATGCGTTACATAGCGAGGGCTACTATAGCGAATGATAATGCGTTTTAGAATTTTAGACTACCATTCGTAACGCAGCCGTAACGTATACGGTGGGAAGCGAATGCACGACGTGGCAACACGGCAAAACGTGAGCTGGACATACTGGATTGGTTATTCTAGCCTCAAAAAGATGAGAAATCATACGAAATCATGTCATCTGACATTAGTGAAAATCAAATTAATTGTTTTTTCCATTTTTTGTTTGCAGTTTAATAATGGCGAGATCAGACGCACAAGACTTCACGAGAAGCAACAAAAGTTTCAATTGAATGTGTTTAAAAATATTTAAATTTATCAAGTGGCAAATTTACGAATATGTTCACACATATCGGGCGGAGTAACACGGTTTACCAAATATCCAGTTAATTCTCCCGATAAACGAAACATATTAATAGAATGCCTTTCCGATAATTTTCGTGAACGTCGCTGGATGTTATGTTTTTGGTTATGTTCAGCCGGTTCTAAATTCTCAATAGCAAATAACTGCATTAATTCTTCCATCGGTTTGCCTGGAAAGCTAATTGTTTTTCTAATCTATGTGTTCGTCGATTATTCTATATTTTTACTGTTTACGTATCACAGAACAATATTTAGGTACAATCACAATGACAGCAGGTTGACAGCCAAGCACTCGCCACGTAGCGAAGGTTAATTTGTACATTCGCAAATTCACGTTTTGTTACCTATTATTTATTTAAAATAATAAAGCAAGATAAATTGCAACGGCGACTCAATGTGGAGAGCACCTCAAGTGTGAATTCGGAGACCAAACCGGTTCGCGGGTGATCCTACTTTATTTAAGTTATTGAAGTTATATTGAAGTTAATGAGATAATAGATGAAGTTAAGAAACCAAATGAATTTAATAAGTTGATAAATCAAGTTAAGAAATGTAATTGAAGTTAATCAAGAAAGGTAAGTGGGCGCCACCCTGAATAATATTAGTCGACTTGTTTTTCACCTCACAACTCTCTATCATCAAACCTGGAAATGTTGGAAGGGAAGGAATATGAACAACTTAAATGTTAAATTTACAAGTTGTATTATGACTTTAAAACCAATATCACAGTGAATAAAAAAAATGTTGTTGTTTGTTGAAGCACGTTGTTTCTACGTTGATTTACTTTCCTTAATTTCTTCGGACAGGTCCTAGGTGTCTGATGTTTAACTACCTCATAGAAACTACTTCGTCCGGAAAATTGGCAGGTACAAAGTGGCAGGTACAAAGTGCTAGGAAAGATACATTGTATCAGCAATAGTTACATTCTTTTTTTTATGTAAAATTCAGGATATCTGCAGTAATTCGGTTTACAATTGTTTAAGAAATTCATTTAAGAACATGGTTCATAAAAAAAATATTCTGTATTTTACTATTAAAAAAACAAAAGAAGCAATAAAGAAATGTGATATGAAATTATTAAGGAAATCTTATTTATTTCCATTCATCAAAGAAATCCAAGGAACAATATCTATAGTCTGTACAGAAAGTACGAGGAGTAATACATCATTCTTTTAAGTAGATTTCATAGACGTACCAAAATATATTTTAAGAGGGTATACCGTGGAAAATTGACAATATTTGTGATGATTTAATCGACCCTATTATTATTAATGTCAACAACGATTCTTCCTCTTCCGAGTCGGATATAGAATAAAATGTAAGTAATAAATGTATTCCAATAATTATTTCTTTTCATTTTTTATTATATTATAATTTAAAACGTATTATTTTCCCAAAATACACACCACTGCATTGCGTTATTGTTTATCTGCTAATCCTTTAACAATGAAGAAACCCTAAACTTTGCTACAGCTGAAACAAATACGGGGTCGATCTACCTGGTTTTTAGATTTACGGAAGAAATGTAATTTAAAGTTAGAGATTTATCAAAAATTTCATGGTGCTCCCTGTAAAGGTTTTGCATACTTAATTAGGGTTTATTACTCCTCGTACTTTCTGTACAGACTATAAATAACATAAAAACTCAATTTTATTTTATTTCCTACTTATTTCAATCACAGAAGGCGATAAAAAAAATGTAATGAAAAATGTAATCCGGAAGTATTATATTCTAGGTTGGTAATTAGTTTGAATTAATTAATTAATTAAATATACATATTTTAAAGACTTCAACTATATACATGTGAACCTTTTATCAACAGTATAAGGGAAACTAGAAAAACTATACCAAAGAACAAGATAAAAAAACAATATCGCTGTTTGTGTGTATCTGGCGCTTATTACTAGGAGGAAAAAATATAAAAGCAAGAATCAGAAATGAAAAGCATATACGTAAATGCAACTTACCATTCACATTGAATGCACTTTAGAAAAAAAAAAGTTTGAGGTAAACCTCTCACAAGAAATTGAAATTAACCTTATCGGTTCATGGTTCACAGGGGAAAGAAACCTTATTATTACTACTCGCTATTAAATTGAACCATGCGATGAGCAATGGACATACGTTATGTATCCCTTTCCTGTTCACCTGCTCCGCTTCGAGAAAGAATTTACACATTAGTAGTGTGTTCTCAATTTCTCTCTCTATAGGAGAGAAGAATTGAAATATTTGACCAATATCAGTGTATACTGATCCTCACCAACGGAGATTATCCGTCGCACATTAAATGTAAAAATTGGCCTTTCAGCGGTGATCGATGCTACAGGTTCTCGACGAGAATCACATGTTGGTAAGGAAAAAGGACTGGCTATTCGCCGTCCGGTAGATATTTAAATATTCCAATGATAGTGGCCAAATATAACGTTAACCAAAAATGGTATTTGACATGTTTTCGAACGATATCATGCGCTTCGCTACATAGCGGGTGGTCAAAAATTGACCCCCAGAATGGTTGGTTATGTAAATATAGATTTTCCTCCCCAAATATGACAAATAACTGTATTTTCTCTATTTTTCTGTCTTACGTACAGATCTACAGCACCCAGTGTTTGAACACGATATGGTTTTCGGAACTACTGTTTATTATTGAAGTGATTATCATGGATATTATTTTTCATAATTCCCCGAATGAAAAAAATCAAAAGGATCAGCTTCTAGCATACAAGGAGGCCACCTTTTGGTACGATACCAAGATCAGGAAATAATAAATGCGAAAAGTTCTGTATCTAAAAGATGTCTGGAGAATGGTAAATATTTTCAGCATTTACTACAGTTTTTTAAAAGGGCCATCTACCATGGGCGTACGACATTTCCTTCTATTTAGAGGGAACAATTTATTTGTCGAAATTTTTATATCTTGGACGTGCTATGAAGGAACGATGGATGGTATAATGGAATTTTTGATACATCGCACAACTGCTTTAAAAATGATTTGATTATCCTTTGACGTAGGAGTTTTATTTCGAAAGGATTTGATACAATAAATTTGGAAGATTGATACATATTTCGTGCTTCGCTGTTCGCTATATATTATTAGACGAAAATATCGCCGAGAATGTCATTTATTTAGTAAATATGACAAATTTTACGAATCATTGTCTGCCAGAAAAAGACAAAAACTTAACTAGCTTTATTAGGACTAGAAAGTAACGATACATTTTCAATAAAATTAATGAAATTTGAAAATACAATTAAACTTCTCCTGTCCATATTCAAAGACAATCGTAAAAGCTAAATGAAAGACATAACAATTTCAATAAACTGTTTGAGATGCCTTCAAGTTGATATCGGTAGTTATCAAGACATAATCGAATCAACAGAGCTATAAAAACATTTACGATACGGCTAATAGTGAAGAATAACGTTCCGGAAGGAAGCTACTGAAGTTAAGGGATAAAATAATACAATAATATTGTGAGTTGTAAATAAATACAGGACTTGGGTCCGGTGAACTATAGGGACACACGATTCTTTAACTGATTTTGTGAAAAATCGATAGTACTCACCTATTTTGAAGATTATCTGTTGAAAAATTTGCGGGTTATACACAATATACAGAGAAAAATTCAATGGAAATTTTTTTTTCTTCACTTGAGCCATCACTTTTTGGCCCGATATTTTATACAAAAAACAATTTAACTGTATCGCACTGTACAGGAGAGTGATCAACAACATGTGTTCTCGCTATCTATGAAAAAAATCCAGTTATATTCTTCATAATATTGTTCAAATTACCACTTTTATAAATATATATTTGACAGGCAACCAGTTTGGATATAAATAATTTTAATAATAATCGCATACACAGATATGCAACCTACAAAACATAGGACAAAATACAATACTTTGTAGCGTGGTTGCCAGCTGTAATCGACTACTCGACAATCATGCTACATGACTATTAAGATACGAAATTAAATATTGTATCAGACTATATTTTTAGTTAGATTTATTCAAGACAAACCCAAGAACATGAATGAAATTATAAATACATTTTATATATAATGATATCCTTATATTGCGTATTTGAAGAAGGGGAAACAAATATATAATCATTGTATTCAGCCTTCCCCTCAAAAAATATCCACTTTGTAATCCACATCAAGTTATTCCAGAAGGGGAAGGGAATATAATAATTGGATTCAGCCTTCCCCTTCTAGAATAACTTAATTATTCTAGAAGGGGAAGGGTGAATCCAATTATTATATTCCCTTCCCTTTCTGGAATATCTTTTGAGGGCAAGGCATTTGCCTTGCCCTCAAAAGATATCCAATACTTTGTAATCCACCTTAAGTTATTCTAGAAGGGGAAGGGTGAATCCAATTATTATATTTTTTTCCTCTTCTTGAATAGATTGATGTGCATTACAATACATTCATCCCTCTCATCCAATACTCTCGAAGATGAAATTCGAATACAATAATTAATTAATATTTTAAAAATATCATGATTCTCACGTAATCGTTTACAGCTGGCAACCATGTCACACATTAAGCTAGAGCTTCTATGTCATTTGTCATTTGATTTAATTGTTTTCATACACATTTGTAGCCAGTCAAATATATATTTATATAAAAGTGGTAATTTAAACAATATTTTGAAGAAACTCACTGAAATGTTGTTATTATTAGCGAGAAAACATGTTGTTCATCACTTTCCCGTTCAGTGTGATACGTTCAAACGGTTGTTTGTATAAAATATTTAGTCCAAAAGTGATGGTTCAAGTGGCGAAAAAAAATCTTTTATTGGATTTTTCTCTGTAAATTGTGTAAAACTCGCAAATTTTTCGACGGATAATCCTCAAAATAGGTGAGTACTATCGATTTTTCGCAAAATCACTAAGAAATTCGTGTGTCCCTATAGTTCACCAGACCCCAGGAACTTCTTTCAATAAGTGCTATTATTCTTGCATATTGCTAAATAAATTGTTTAAACAATATTGTTATGGTTTTAATATACAGCAATATTGCCAATAAATAGTGTATTCTGTTTTTGCGTTCATAGCAAAAATGGTTCATAGTTTTGTCAAAAATAAGAGCAGAAATTATAAAATGTTGATGACTAAATACATAAATTTCAAGATGTCCAGGTTTCAAACCTTAAGTTTAACTGAAAAATGTTATCTTCATGCATATGTTGAATTGCATCATTATTGCAGTATTAAGTAACAATGTATTTATTGAAAACTTACATCTCTCATAGAAGTAATAGGAATTAGCGGTCCACCGTTATCTCTCAAAATACTCTATTTTAAATAGTTATGAAAATAACAGATTATAATTTACACAGTAAATAACAAACTATTGTTGCTTTCGTTTATTTGGGCTTCAAGCACTTGTGCGTGACGCCTCAGTCGTCACGACTTTTGAGCAAATCGAACACGATTTTTTAGGATCTTCAAAACCACCTGACATGTGCCAATGCCAATGAATTTCCTGTGTTGTTAGGGGAACAGTTTTCAATTATAATGTTTTTGATGATAAAATTTTGCATATTTAGATATTTTTAGTAAGGTTTAAATCGTATTAAATCGTAATCGGCACAATCTTAACCTTTAAATAAACGTCAAACCGGACAAACGTCAAATATTTAATGTCCGTGTATGTTCTTAAGGGACAAGGTGAAGGTAAGACTAGGCGTCACGCCCGGTAATAAACGAACATAATTCAGTCACTACGAGCTGCTACTAGCAGCCAAAAGTAAATAATCGAAAACGCTTTATAAAATGCGAATGAATACGAAAAACCATCACAAGAAATTCTGATGAAATTGTCAGATTTTGACAACATAAGTCTGGCAACCCCCGACACGGCAGCCAACTTTTGGACCATAACTTCCCCTTTATATGATTAATTATTCCATTTACACTTTGGATATTTGGGTTTTGTTCAGTGACTGCAATTGTTATTACAAATGTCAAAATTGCAAACTTATCGTGAATGAACCATATCAATGGTCGCGTTCATCCCAACAAAGTTGATCAGGTAGCGATTTTCAGAGTGATCCATCAGTTCGTAATTCTGCTGAACGTGCTAATAAAACCATCGACATAATATGTCAAATTTCAATGAATACAATGACAACAACTCAATTTTATTTGATATATACCATAGATACATACGACAATTATGAAATAGGTATTACTTCTAACCAATAAAAAATAGGATTTAATTACAATAAATTGAACTCCTCACTTTGGAGCATATTATGAAGAGTTGAATTTCCTGACACAATATACAATTTATTATTGAAATCATAAGTCACCTCCAGCTGTTCACTCATTTTCACTGAAATACAAACTGGAAAATCTCCAACATATGTCATAAATGACAGTTTATGCATCCTCAATCGGTAGCGTGTAGCGTATTTTAATTCTGATTGAGAAAATGGCGACTGATACCACATAGCTCAATCTGATCAGTTAACAAAACACGCGTTCAGCAGGAAATTGATGATCGCTTCGGTAGCGCTACGTTGTGATGAACGCGACCAATGTTATTGCCATTAGCTATAAATTGTTTGAAATACGTTCTAGCCAATCAAAATATTATTATAGTGGGAATAATTTACTCACATTATTCCAGCGTGAATTATTCAATGTTTTTATTAAATGACAACCACTTGACAACGTATTCTCTTGATCTGACATTGATTTGATTGTAACGTCTGAAAATAATCTATCGAATACCACAAGAGAGTTCGGGAAATTGGATGGAAAATGAGCCAGTCGCGTTTCACTACTTACAAAAGAAGTGCCTACACAAACGGCATGTTTCTAAGCGATGGTCATATAAAAACCTAGAGCCCCTATCTTCGTCAATTCTGCCTCCCGTAAATCCTCCATCATTACGTGCCAAAAATAACAGTTCTCCATGTCCATAATAAAACACCGATTAAAAACACTGAAAATCAGTAACACCACTGAAACTCACGACAAAGTATTCTATGCACATGAATTTAAGATTCAAAGGAACAGAGAACTGACAGAATAGTTACGGAATGCATAGAGAAATAGTAATTATATACTTATTTCTCTATGACAAATTGAAAACAAATTTTCATAAAAAAACCTTTAACTGCGCAAGCGCCAACTCATTTGACTCTGCTCCTCTATTTCGGACCATGATATACCTATGATTTTTATGAGATCAATAATATCGGGCCAAGAATATAACGACAATCGCCTCATGTGATCAGTCGCCATAAATCTATGCCGCTCATTGTTCAGGAATAGGCGTCCTGGTCTATTCTCAAACTTGTTGCCATTTGCCAATAGCCACTTGATCGCTTCTGGTTCTACTCGTTTTCTAAAATATGTCAAAATATTATCAATTTATTCTTACTCTCTCGTGAAATTACCACAGAAAAAAATTGAATATTAGTTTACTCGGAAATGTCACCCCTCGAATGCCGGGGAGTTAGATTATAAAGGAGACTTACTAATATGTTGAATATGGTGGAAAACAGAGCATAAAAAAATAATGGCACTTGCCATTTCTCATATAAATCGAAATCATCCTTCAAAACCCATATGTTGAAGGCTGCACAGAAGGCAAAAGTAAGGGCAGCATGGCTGGGAAGATTAATGGGTAATGTAAAAAGACCGGGAGAGTGGAAGAGGAGGGTAATAGGTAGGAAAGTAGAGTAGAGTATGCTGTATGGCGCGAAAGTGTGGGGTGAGAAAGCAGGGGTGAATGCGAGGTCTAGACCACTCCTGCGGGTGCAGGGAGGGATACTTCTGAGGGTAGTTCAGGCGTACAGGATAATGGGTGGACTGGCAGCAGTGGTGCTGTCAAGGTCCTATCCATTTGACTTGATGGCTAGAGCCAGACAGAAACGCTGGAGAGGTGCGACCAGGTAGGAAGTACAGGATTGGATATATGAGGAAATGGAGAGAAGGTGGGATGAGTATGAGGGCGCGCTAAAAGGAGCGATTGGGAGCAGGAGAAATTGGGTGGACAGGACATTCGGGGAGGTGAACAAAGAAAAAAAGAAACTGGAGTGTGCGAGAGATGTGAAGTGGAGGATGATGTGGGACATGTGTTAAGATGTTGGAAGAACGAGGAAGTTTTGAAGAGGTTGGAAAATAAACTGGGAGAGGTGGTGCTTTGGGAAAATATGGTTGATATTATGTTGAGGGGCGAGGAAGAATGAATGGAGATAAGTGGCGTAGTAGCGAGCAGGATTAGGGAAAGAGAAGGACTTGATATGGCATGTGAGAGGTAGGAGTGATAGAAGGGAGAAGATGACGGAGAGTGTGTGAGGGAGTATGCTAGGGTAGTAATTCCCAGGCGGGTTTGGTTGGTAGGCATTCCCGTGGGGATGAGTCCAACACTGTCCTGGGTACTGGTTAAGGACCCATTCGAACATGAGTTTTCCATCTCGACCAAAAAAAATATATATATATAAATCGAAATTTGAACAATGCACTGTATTCACAAATAAGTCTTTCACCTTTGTGTTGTACAGTTCTTACTGTAATTTCCACTCGAAAAAATGTGTGTCTGGAAAGTTGTTGATTGAACTAGTCCAGTACACATCGATTAAAGATTCTTAATATATTTACTCCATCTAGCAGCCGATTTACTAAACTTTATTAAAAATTATTTAACATATCTATCAAAAGTTTCCATAAAGTTTTAAAATATATTCCACATTAAAGACACTATACAACTTTTTAATTGAAAAATACTGCTTCAAGTGCTTTCTGCCGTTTTATTAAATTGATAGATGAAAATTCAAAATCTACCTTCATGGACGTTTTGTTTTATTCCAATTTAATTTTTAGCTCGGTCATTGCCAGGTTTTCCTTTTTTATTTACTGGAAATGAACTCCGTTGGGCTCGTTGAGTTTCGAACCCGCTGGATAATTCACTTACCAAAAGCATAAATGGCGATTTAGACTTCTCGAAGCAATCAGAGCGTTTGAATGAT
>CAJUYG010005195.1:0-14486 GCA_910591675.1 Galerucella calmariensis | reverse complement strand
TATTTTCTATTTGGTTGCCAAAGGTTATTTTTGGATCGCCCAGTAGTACGGTAACTCGTTGAAACTGTTTAGATCTGACGAGTTAGATTTTCTGTCGATTAGATTGATGAATAAAATAATAGGTACATACAATATAATTTGTTGTATGGATATTTCTGATTACCCAGTACATTGGTTCCTTCGTGTCGTGTGGATCAAGTGAAAAAAACAGTATTATTATTTTTTAAACGATAATAATGATAAACATATCTGTATCTGTAGAATAGGGAGGGTAAGTGTAGGCTCACAGCACTTATGCTACATGTGACCCATTGTACATCCTTCCGAGGAGTTGTCCTCCTAGGTCGTCTTTCCTGTCCTTCCCAGGAAGGAGGACATGTCACTAGGAGACATCTCCTTTATATCGGCAGATGTAGGCCAAGACTCACCGAACACACACTCTCTTATTGACGATAACTCCGGACACTCGCATGACATGCCTGACAGTTTTATCTTCCTGTTCACACATCCTGCATAGAGGTATGTCCACTAGCCCCATAGTATGGAGGTGTTTTCTTAGAAATCAGAAATCCTACTGTTAAACGTAGGTTTTTCCTGATCATCGCTAAATATTTCTTCGGCACCAGCTTCCCAGGGTCGTCCAGGGCGATCCTGGCAAGACTGCATCTTTTGATTCCATCCCATCTCTTAAGGAACTGAGCATGGGTGTAACGTTTGGCTAGTTCTGCAATTGTCGAAGTCCTTAGGCTTTAGATGTCACTGGAACCTAAATTTTTTAGTCCAGCCACTTCCCTGGCTAAAGAATCGGCAATGCGTTTACCTTTACTCCTGTCGTGCCCTTTAACCCACCTCAGGATAATATTGTTATCTGCCGAGGCGTCAGCTGAATCTTGGTGGCACTCTAGTACTAACCCCGATATAACACGTTGTCTGTTCAAGGCTAATAGGGCTTGTCTACTATCAGTGCAGATTGTTATGTTTTTGCCAGAAATTCCTTTTCTGGTTAGTTCTTTTGTGGCAATTGAGATACCAGATAAATAATATATTCACTTATAATAGGGGTGTGGAATCGGAGCATAATGGCAGTGGCGACTCGTGATAGATTGAAGAGATGAAGCCAGATCCTTGTCATAGAAATAAATTGCTCCACAAAATGTCTGTTTTTCTTATGAATTTGATAACTCGTTAACAAAGGAACTTTATGGAATGAACTAATCATGGTTTTGTAGGAAATTAACTGCTCTACAGAAATGTTCTCTGATCATTATTAGATTAAATTAAACGCCTAAAAGATATTCATGAACAAACTTCAATCCACGACAATTTTAGCAGGTTTTGTTTAATAGTTCGGAAAATTTCAATTCAGTCTATGAGTTTCAGGAAAACTAATACGAAAAATGTGTTTCTATCGTGAAAGTAACCATGAAAAAATTTTGTTAACGAGTTTCATAAGCAATACAGATATTTGTCTTAAAATAATCAAACTTCACCTTGATATTTTTTAAAAGGCAAGATTAACGAAAAAATTTTCAGAAACCTTTTTTGTAGAGCGTTTTATAGTTTCTTACTCGGGTTGACACGATCCCTCCTGCACGTTCGTTTACCTTACCCGTGTTCGGAAACTTCCGAGTTGTTGACTGGATGACTGACCCAGGTTCATTTTTCGTAACTCACCTCGAGAGGTAGGTAGGTAGAGACGCTATAGGCACCGCATGCGCATTACTGAAGGGTAATATAACATAACCTAATTCTTTTGGTGGTAACGAAATATATTGCTTTTATCAAACATGAACAAAAGGGGCCTTGCTACATTAACGACGTTGGCATTTGACTATTTTTTCGAAGATGATGACGAAGTTGACGAAGAGATGTATGTTTTGTTATGACGTTAGCTGTCATATCAAAAACGAAACCTATCAGTTCGTAAACTACAGTTCCCGGGTAGGTGATCGTGGGTGATTCATCACGTGACCTCTCTGGATCGAGTTAGTGAGCCGGAGTAAGTTTCCGAAAACGCCTATATATTACACCAGTGCAAATATGGCAAAAAAAACTTGAAGACAATAAACTTCAACGTATTATTCCAAATTTAATACCAAAAGGAAAACGTCACAAAGACGACGGGATCAAGTGATACTGCAAGGCACACCAAGTTAACCCATTATTGAAGAAAGAGAAGCAAAAACTGTGCTTCGCCTGCGATACTCCTTTGACAGTAGACAGAAACTCGTTTGAGAAAGCTACTGTGTTAGCGAAAGGCGTCACAACTTTAAGTTGAACATAGGTTTAAATATAATGTAGATTTTAACAATTTAAGTTGTTTTATTTTATCATTTAGTATGGATCTACATCAAGTAAAAGCCTCATCTATTCAAAATCACATTTAGCTAATAGTACAGTTTTAAATTATACAGGCAGTTTTTTAATGCTAGCATTAAATTAAAAGGACGGTGAACATTGATTTTCATTAGTTCCCCATACATTTCTTCCCTATGATGTGAATATTTTTTACACTCAAAGTCCAAAGAAAACGTGATGCAAATAGCATAAACGAGTTCGAATCAACTACATGTATTAACACCATTTTATTATCTTCACCTGTATGTATTTATGTTTGTAACCGACTCCTTTGGATTCGATTTTGATCCACTTTAAAGAAGCATAATTAATTGAAACAACTTTGTACACTTGTCAAGGACCGATAACTATACAATCCAGTAGTAAAATATAGGATGTTCCATTTATAAAAAAAAAACTTTCATCTGGCATCGAATTTGGAAAAAACTAAAAAAAGAGACCTCAACGAGAAAATTAATGTAATTGCGGTGATAGCGAGGGGTGCTCAATATCAATGGTTATAATTTTTTACTATTCCGGTATTCAGAGTAAGTGTATAAAGTATAAATGTAGTATGAAGCCCCCCACGTATTTACCATACCATTCATTTTCTCGTAAATCATTTTATTCTTAAATTAGGAATTATTTTCTAATTTTTAGTTCGATAACCTATAAAGCGTGTTTTTTAGTTTAACTTTAATTTATTTTACTGAGATAACGGGATAGCAGGCGTGACCGAATTTAAGCCTATTAATAGCGCGTATACTACTTTGAGGAAGTTAATAATTGTTGTTCCAATATTGATTGGGAATTTTCTGGAAATAGAAGTCTATATCTTGTAGGCAATATTAGTACCATAAATGTTTCCATCTTGTTGAATCCTTCTTTTGGGTTAATCTATTTATAGTCAGTTTAATTTATGGAATGATATAATTTTTAAACGTGGCGAGGAGCTTGCACGTCTGGCGATTCGGAGCAGTGTAACACTGGAGTGGGTCCTAGGTCACAAAGGAATCGCTGGCAATGAAAAAGCTGACGAACTGGCAAGAGCAGGATCGTCATCCCCGATGAACGCACCCGAACCAGCTGTGGGCATTCCCAGATGCTCCCACTAGGTCATGGTTAAAATGGTGGGTGGAAGAATAACACAATAAACACTGGAAGAATACGCCCAGGCAAACACATGGGAAGAAATTCATGAAAGAACCATCAGAAAAAGTAGCGGAAGAACTGCTCTCAATTAGCTGGAACAAACTACGCATCATAACGGGGTTTTGGGACACAAAGAAGCACCTGAACAAAATAGGGCTGTATAAGTGTATAACGGAGAAGAAGACGCAAAAGGGACACCGAAACAGCTCTGCACATATTATGCAACTGTGAGACGATGAACCACAGGAGGCAGAAACTGTATGGAAGACCCAAAATTACTCCAGAAGACTTCTACAACCAACCAGTAAAGAAGCTGTATGAGCTAATACAGGGAACGTATTGGCTGAATAGGAAGTAATCAGAAAACTGGGGGGATCCACAATAAGCCCAGGAGGCTGAGGTGGTGATAATGAATCTGATGTTAATACTGAATTTTTATATCGATGTCATTCAAAAAATTCGCGAGCCTCAACAATTGTAATTGCTTCAGCGGAAAATGTAGATGTAAGATCATGTAGTTTATATTGCATTTGCACATTTATTGACGGAATAAAGAGCGCGCAACCAACCCCACTGGGTTGTTGGGAAATATCTGTATATATTGTAATTCTTTAATTTTGCTATTAATCATATTATGGCTGTAATTCGGAATTTCGATGTCTATTTCAAGGTTGATGGGAAAGAATTGGTCAATAGACCTATCACCTAACCTTTTGTTTGCCTTCTTTTTCCGATAAAGTGTATTGCTTAGTCGTTTTCTTGTTATATGGTGAACAATATAGAGAATTTATTATTATTATTATTGATTCTAGTATTGTTAATAAATCACAAAGTTCATATATCTATTAGGGCCATTCGCACCGGTTACACTTAAACGTTAAGTGTCACTCAAATCCACTAAGTGTCACTTAGTCGTTCGCACCGTATTTAAAGGCACCCTTAACGCGGCGTTAAGGATACCTTAACCAAGCTTAAAGTTCCACTTAACCTTGAAATACTAATTTTGAAGTTGATTTATGACAGTTTAGATTTGAGTAAATTGTGCTCACAGATTGTGCTTTGGTAGATGGTAGATCTTTGTATTTGTAATTTGTCATATCGAAATGGAAATGTTAGGAGATGATGACGATTTAGAGATAATTGATATAATTGAAGAGGAACGATTATTTTAATACATTCGATCCTTGGACGTTTTTTCTTAGATTTAGAATGACGAAGGAAACTGCTCTCAATTTCCTTGGAGAAATTTGAATTGTTTATTTTCTATAAAATTTTATACTTGCTTATAATATCTAATAATAATGATTTTTCACGTGTTGTGAAATTTATTCCACGAGATCGTTTTTCTCCGCTCGTATTTAAACTACTAAAATTAATCGGAAGGAAAAATACTTATCAAAACGTCAAAACCAAAGATAACATCAACTAATTTCAAACGCATAGATCAAACTGGATCAAACGACTCCCGTTAATTCCTGACAAGATCTTCTTTTTCAAAAAAGATTTTAAAAATTGCGGCGTTGTCAAATGGAACCTTCCACTTAGCTAAGGGAGGTACGGCGCAAACGAAGCTCCACTTAAATTATAAGTGTCACTTAGTCAAGTATGACTTTTAAGGATAATCGGTGCGAATGGCCCTTAGATACCAGTTAAATTGTTAGTGTCCCTAAATGCACTACTTGTAATTTGCGATGGTTTTTTGGCTCAATGATTCTAGAATTAATTTCTCAAGTGAATTTCAACAATAAGTCGTACATTAGGTACTTTTTTTTGTGTGTGTTTGGGAGCCGTTCTGATGCCGGGGGCACTGCACAGCCTGTTGGCTTATTGTACTCTACTCCCATATTTATTCTACCCATCCAGTTATCCCCGTGCCTTCGAGTAGACGATATAGGTCCATTGGATGTGTGCCATATACTTCAGGTGGCACATTGACTTCTCCGAAGATTGTTTGTCTCCTTGAGTCCAGTGCCTCACAGTCAGATAAGATATGGGTTACGGTCTCGGTCTCCATGCCACAAAGTCCCCGTTATATAACCCTATTTTATGCAGGTGATCTTTTACCGGGGTATGACCCGACATTAGGTACTTACCAGATGTTGAGAAATATGATGTACATTGGTGAACAGGTGAAGTTTATAAATTAATTTGGATTGAAGAACAAAAAAATTTAATTTAATTGTACACATTCTCGACGGGATATATATTAAGGGATTAGACAATAATTATTTACGTAACTAGTTATGAAAATAGCGATATTGTTCAACAAGCGTAATATTTGCCAAAACGAGCGCTAGCGAGCTCTGCAAATTACGCGAGTTGAACAATGTTGCTCTCTTCATAACGTGTTTACGTACAACGTTTTATCTAATTTCGCGCCTTTATTGTATTTAATAAAATATTCAATTACAATGGTAATATTAAAGTGGATTCAAATGGTGTTAGAAGTATTGTTACTATGAAGTATTCACCCAGAAAATTGACTTACTTTAAATAACCGTGTCCTTAACAATGTTGTTTTCAATGTTTATAAATCTTAAAATACTATTGAATTAAAATAATGGGGTAATTATCAGTTTAAATAATGAAATAATTGTCAGTTTTGACAGTACCTTATTAATAAATTATTCTTTGAAACTCATATAGTATCTCTATGTTAAAACTTGAACAGTTACGTAAAGTTTTTACATAACTACTTTTTATAACTGATATATGAAGGTTATGAAAAATGTGACGTTATCTAACGTCAAGGAGTGACTTAAAGTGTCACATTTAATAGCGGAATTAGATAAAGGAATGTTATTATACGAAAGACCTGTCAAAATATTCGACAAAAAACTCTCTGGATTTAGGAGGAAGTAGAATGAAAACTTCTTTTTATTGAATACACTAAATGTTAGTCCAAGAGCTGGCTTGAATTTTGGGTAGGTATTTGAGGCAAGCTGAAAGCTAGTACTATTATACCCCAAATCGGAATTATAGACCTGTCTGGTGTTTATAGCGGGGCTAAATCAATACCTAAATTTTTGAAAATATTAATTTTTTCTTGACCAAAAAATGTCTAAATGACTAAATCGTCTGGTTTAATTTTCTTAACTTTAAACAATAAACTACAACAAAAAAAATTGCAAACCAGAATGGTTGATTCAAATATCTTGTAGATATGCTAACCCCGTTGAACTTTGAAGAGTAGTCCAATATCCGTCGGGGCCTATAGCCCGGGGAGTAGTTGTTTCTTCCTAGTTGAACGGTCAATGTCTTTGAAAAATATTTTTCGAAAACTTATATTATTATTCTGCGATATTACAGAAAATTGTAATAATACTTTATAAAAATTGTCTTTAACACATTTTTGGGTGGTAAAAATTGGCTTTTTAAAAAAATTAGGGGTCAGAGGCAAAGAATATGTTATTAAAAAATTGGTGCCAGCCTTCCTACTATGTATTCTACTTTCAGCACACTATAGTGCTTCAGGTAATCAAAGTGATAATGTACTTTATCTATTTATAGGTACTTACCCAACAGAAATATTAAAGTGGAAAGCTTAAGCACACAATTAAAGATTTGAGTAAACTGTTTGAAATAAAATTGCTACTACTGGAAAATTTGTTCAAATCATAGTCAAGTAATTGTACATTACTATTAAATTGTAAATTATGGTGAATCTTATCGGACAACATAAAAAAATACTTTACATTTTAATAACGTTGACGTAAGGACGGGATTTAATGGATAAATCGAGTTCTTGTAAATTTTACACGACACTGTGCATTTTTTATTATCAGTTTCCTCAAAATTTGTTATTTGGATACAAAATAGATACAAAAAAATGCATTGAGTGATTAATTCATTATTAATATATCGCGTTAAATGTATGATAAATACACATAGATTCAAAAGTTTTGCATCACCTTCTTCGGATGCGAAGGAATTTTTTTGCGCTAACAATTTTTTGTTGGCTTGTTTATCAATGTTTACCATTTCAATATGTTCCATATTTTTTGCAATATACAGATGTTTACAGTTTTTCTTTGTAAGATAACATTTTTAGTGCGATCATTTTAACATTCAAGGCATTTGATTTTTACGATTTTAAGTGCAAACATGAATCGTCAAGTCATAAGTGAGATTGACCGTGCAAGAATAGTGGCTTTAGTTGAAGAAGGTCATTCTCAAAGGTTCGTGGCAAACAGAGTTGGCGTTTGGCAAAGTGATGTGTCTCGTGTATGGAACCGGTATCTCCAGACAAATTCTCTTCGTGATAGACCTAGAAGCGGTAGAAGGCGTGTTACTAATCAGCGGCAGAACCGCTATATCCACTCAACTATTCGAAGAAACCCGACCATGGCAATACCAGCACTCCAAAGAGATATGAGACATGCGTTGGGAGTTCAAGTATCGATCTCGACATTACGAAGACGAATACTTGCGACAGGTTTGAGGTGTCGCCGACCAATAAGAGTGCCCAGACTACAACCTGAGCACAGAGTTCGCCGACTACAGTGGGCTCAAGAACACGCGGCCTTGCCTGAAGAATTTTGGAATTCGGTGTTTTTTCCGACGAGACAAGGATTTGTTTGGTACAAGATAGTCATCGAATACGTGTGTGGCGGGATCCAACGAGAGTTGCTCACCTTGCCCATGCTCGCCCCGTGCCGCCCTTCAGAGGAGGAAGTGCTATGTTTTGGGCTGGTATCATGTTAAATGATCACACAGAATTAATTCATGTGGAGGGAACGATGACTGGTGATAGGTATCTCAGAGAGATTCTACATCCTCACGTGAGACTATGGCGCGCAGCTGTTGGCAATTCCTTCGTTTTTATGGACGATAACGCCCGACCTCATCGGACCAGAGCTGTAAATGAGTATCTTGAAACTGAAGGGATCAATAGTTTGAACTGGCCTGCCCTATCTCCTGACATGAATCCCATAGAACATGCTTGGGACATGCTTGCCAGGGCAGTGGCAGCAAGCAGAATTCCACCCAGGAGTGTACAAGAGCTTGTTCATGCGGCCCAAGAAGAATGGCAAAATATTCCTCAACAGAATATCAATAATTTGGTAAACATCATGGGCAGGCGACTTCAAGCTTGCATAAATTCTAGAGGTGGAAATACTCTTTATTAAAAGTTCTCATGCAAGTTCTCACTTAACCTTTTCTTTAAAAAGAATCAATTTGTATTTAATTTCTAAGAATACTTTTTATGTTTAAAGCAAGTTTATTATTGGATAATAAATTTTTTTTGACAAATATACACGTTATTTTTATTGAAACTAATTATTTGATTAATCTCTGATCCATTTATATTGAACACTTTTTTTTTCGAAGATTTAGGGTGATGCAATACTTTTGAATCTATGTGTAAAATAATAACTATTATAGTGAGTGTAAGATAATTTCTGCTGATTTCGCTTTGTTATTGATAAATGTTTTTCATGAATATAGAATGTGGAGCCTGACGGTTGGCGAACTCTTGTGTGGCTTGACTGCCAAAGATATGTCGATGATATTGTCAAAACGGCCAGGGGAAAATACGATAGCAACCTTTGTGACATCAAACAAAAGAAAACTCAACCTCGAAACCAGTAAACTTGATGGGAGCGATGTTGAATGGAGACATGAAGCCAAGTATCTAGGTTTGATCCTAGACAGTAAACTCCTGTGGAACAAACACGAAAAGGAGATTGTATACAAAGCAGAAGTGGCTCTAATGATATGCAGGAGCTTGACAGGAAGAAATCCTCAGCTGGGTGTACACTGCCATAGTGTGACCAGATCACTCATGTAGCCATTGCATGGTAGTAGTAGCCTATTCACGACGAAAGAAAACCTCCTCAAAATTTTAAGACTAGCCTGTATATGCATTACAGGAGCAAGAAGAACATGCACAACGGCAGCCATGGAAGTGATTCTCAACCTCACACCACTGCATATGGTGGTGGAAAGTGTTGAAGAAAGAACAAGATAAGACTAAGTAGCGAGGGAATCATTAAAAAAATAACCTCCTGTCTTTTTAGGAATCAGAAAGCCTGGGACATGCCACAAGATGGTATGATGAAATAGTATAGCTTTCCTGAGAAATTTGATAAAAAATTAAGCAGTAAGAAGGAATGGGATCCAAATACCATTATCAGACTTAGAAAGAATGACATTCAATGGTACCCGGATGGCTAAAAAGCATTAGAAGGAACTGGGTTAGGAGTATACGGGTCACTATAGTCACCTTATAGTGGATTCCAGGACACACTGCAATAAAAGGAAATGAAATAGCAGATGTACCAGCAAAAAGGTGACTGAAACATCTTTTTGGAAGCCGGAATCCTTCAGCGTATTGTAATATTGGGAGAAATAGAGAAAGCCTAGTGGGGCTTGGACTATCAAATGTAATGAAAGGTATTGTTGGGATCAAAGGAGTAAAACTGAACTAGGAGTTTTAACATGGATTCCAATGGGACATTATTGCCTGAATGGGCACCTGAAAAAGTTCTGTAATTATATTTACAGTTTGATCAGATATAAATGACTGTACTTATAATACCCGAGAAAACCTGCTGGCTGTACTATTTCGTTTGACGACTACAATCAAAATTGACTACCAGATATAACCTCAATAATTAATATAAACGTATGGCCATCAATTTCACCTAATCTTATCATAAACATTTTCCTATTGAAAACTGATTGAATTTTTGGTACACAGTATTTTGTTGAAGTTGCGTCTGTGTGTGTTTTTAGTAAAAACAATGTGCTTGTATAATCGAAATATTATGAAAAATCACACATATTCCTGGGAATTAACAGGATGTGCTAGAATACGTGTACAGTTTGCACAGTGGTGGCACGGCGAAGAGAGACAAACTATGGTATATAATGTTTCTAAAGCTGTTGTCACTTTCCCACCAGAATGTAAGGTGAGTACGAGACAAAAAACGACGCGAGAACAAACGATCAAGAGTTTACGTAACTTTTAAATAACCATTATCGGCGGGACGGTACGTTGCCTTTTCTAGATTATTTTTTTCACTTGTCAAAATCTGACATTTTGGTGGTTTTAACGTTTTAACCAATAGCAATACATTATTCTAGCCAATCATTCGGTATTATCTTGATATTGATCTTGATATTGATAACTGACAAAATTTGAAGGTTTTGAACTGGCAATTTTTTGTCTTGTCGCGGCAATTTTTGACGTTTAATATATCAAATCTATGTGTATAAAATTCTATCACTCTGTGATAAAATTCAATATAAAATCTTTGTTAGTGGTTTCTAAGGAAACTAAGCTGTTTATTTATTTATTTAACTGTCTAAAAATTATTAAAACTGTTTCAAAAATTTAAATAAGTATTATTAACATGAATAATACAAGATTTGGAAATAATTCAATAAATGAAATAGAGAGTACAATTAAGCAAAGTATACCGCGAAATACAATGAAGACAAAAAAGTCTGCGTGGGAACAGTTTAGAATGTTTCTGGACGCACTTAATTATACGTTAGAAAAGGATACTTCTGAACAAGTTATATCAAATATTCTTGAAGATTATGGTTTTAACATGAAAAAAAGAGATGGAACTGATTATACTGAAGCTAGTGTGAAAGCACTTTGGAATGCGACTGCTCAAATGGTCCAGGACATAGATAACATGTCCAGGAAAAATATTTTCTAGAATTTAACATCAAAATTGATACATTTAAAGATATTACCTATAAATTTGCTAGATTTTGGCCAGGGATACAAAACGTAAAAAGCTTCAGGCTGAACCTGAAACCAGAAAAAGAAGTTCTAACGCGTTTACCAAAGAAGAATTAATGGAAATGGTAGGAAGCTATTCTGAAGATAATCCTGATGGGTTACAAAAAAAGTTTTTCCATGTATGTTCGTTCGAATTAGCATGGCGTGGAAATGAAGCTGCTAATTGTGATATTAATTACTTTAAAAAAGAATATGATAATAAAGATAATTTTACTGGCAGGGTAGAATATAATCCATTCTTTTCCAAAACGACACAAGGAGGATCAAAAGCTTTATCTGGCAGTAAGTGGCTGGTAAGAAATAATGCTAACAACAATTTGTGTCCCGTTCGTTTATTTTTAAAAATTATTGAAAAAAGAGAATCCAATCCTTATCTAACAACAACAAGATTATTTTTAACAGTACATCCAAATTGGGAGAAAGGAATATGGTACAAAAATTCACCATTGGGAATTAATACAATTTCAAAGTGGACGAAAATATCGGAAGAATCAATCGGTATAGACACAAAAAAAATAAAAATAACCAATCATTCACATAGAGCTTCTGAAATATCTGCATTAGCAAAAGAAGGAGTTGGTGAACAAAAGTAATTAAGCTTACAGGACATTCTTCTGCCCATTCTTTGAAACCATATTTACAATTGAATGAAGAACACCATTTCCAACTTATAGAGAACCTTCGAGAAAATAAAAATAAAGAAAAGGAATCCTCAGTTTCTAACTTAAATTCATCACAGGTTATGATGCAAAACAATCCCCAAAATAATGCTACAACGTACAATTATAATAATTGTACTTTTTACATAAATAAGTAATTTTTTTTATAATGCTATTATTTTTTTGGCTTTGTATGATTGAAGTTTACAATAAATAAAACGTTTAAACATATGATTTTTTAGATTTACTTTCGTGAAATAGTCATGTCGAATACCACTCAATTAAAAATTTTGTAAGGTGAAATTTTTCTCTTGTATTCAAGTTTGTTGCTTTTAGGTAATTTTGCTCATGACATTTAATCCAAAACCGCTCGCCTGACGGCTCGTGGTTTTGTTAAAAATGTCATTCGCAAAATTGCCAAGCAACAAACTTTCATGATAATCGAAAAATTTTGCCGACAAAATTTTCACTCTCGTGGTATTATATATGATAAATTAACTCCAATGTTAAAATGTCATATACCTGGAAATGTTATTGTCACTTCGACATCGATAAAAAAGGTGCATCCTTTTTTATCGTGATAAAAACTCCTCTTCCTCAATATCTAGTAAGCGGACGTCACTTTTACACAATGACAATGAGTCGCAAGTTAATAAAGATAATTATTTTTGTTGTTCATCCATATATTCTGTCGTTAATTTATCTTGCCAAAAAACACTCGAGCTTTTCTTTTATCGGATCAATTTCTCTTTAACTCAAAGTTTTGCCAATCACTAAATTTGCTCGAAAAACTGACATTAGAAAAAATCGCTCCACCTTCGGTGTCGCGATTTTATCATGTCAGTTTTTCTCGTAAAATTAGTGATTGGAAAAACTGTTTCATTGCAAAGAGAAATTTCTCCGATACAAAAAATGCTCTTGTGTTTTTACTGTTGATAAAACTGATTCCTCATCGATAATACCTTGTTTACATTGGAACGTCAAAATTTTTCTTTCAATTTGGTGCTTCAAAGTTTTTTGAAAAATGAACACAAACCGATTCAGTGCCCAAGAGAATATTGAACATTTAATACAAAATTCCACTCCACAAAATCCTTGTAAATTGTTGAAAAAAAATAATCTTCCCAAACTCGCTTTTCCAATTTGATCACATAATTTTTATTTTCATCAGTCAAACTTGTTTATTTGAGGTAAAAACATTCAAAAAAACCGAATTAAGATAAAATCACTCGTCCTGACGGACTCGTGATTTTATCGATCGGTTTGTTTTTATATTTTTGCCATTTCGTGGAAAAGAAAAAATTATCAGAAGTGCATCAAAATTACCAATAATTTTTTGTGAAAGCATGTTGTCTAATAACTGCATGAGTTTATTTTCATATTTTGGCGAAAGAAACCGACTCCGAAGGAGGAGGGCTTTTTTAACAAAATATGAAAATACCGAATGCAGTTTTTACTGCGGGCTTGGGCTATTATCAAGCAACACGCTTTCTTTCAGCATTCTCTATGACAAAATTACCTCGGTATTATCAAGACCCTAGGGGTATTACTACAGACAATTCTGCTAGTTTCTTGTACTAAGGATCCGCAGTAACTTATCCCATTCTCTAGTTATACTTTAAGATTTGATGTTTATGTTAGTTGCTTATTACCAACACATTATATGCGACTACTATGTAAGGCTCGCTTTTTGCATAAATTGTTAAAGTTTGCATTCAGATGAAGTGTCATTTTTTGAACTATCACAAAGTCAAATTCCTTATAACATTATATGATAAATGATGAGTCGCTCTTAGTACTTTCTCTTTTTAAATTTTATTCGTAATATTAGATAATAGGGGGGGCAGGATGTGTATGACAGTGGAGGATAATATTTATCTTGAAATAAAAATCTATTTTTGCATTTTCTTACAAAAAATTTGTCTTTAAAGCATTTTTTGTACAACTGTCATTAAAAGTGACACTTTTAATGATAGCAAACAATGTTAAAAACGATTGTTTACATAGCAGCGTGTTAAAAATACTTTTAACACTAGTGTTAAAAATATTTTTAGCACTCCATTTTCTTATGATGAAATCAGATGAGAAAAATTCATTTGTTAGTAATCATAACGTTGGCAACGTCTGCCATTCACAACAATCTTTTGATTATTTGAATACTAAAATGCATTTTGAATTTATTGTCATTGCAAATTCGCTCGTTTCATTATCAAAATAGGGAAGTTGTACAAAAAACATTGTATGGTATTTGTGTTAAAAGTGATTTTATTTTGTTCGTGAAATTGTTCAATTCGCTCCGCTCATTTCACAAACGTTTTCACTCACAAAATAAAACCTCACTTTTAACACTCATATCATAAATAACTATAATATTTACTTATTCTTATATTTATTTCAAGACTATTTTGAACTAAAAAGCATTGAATTATTTTGAAAAGTGCTTATATTGCTTTCTAAATTTTCACTACAAATTGACTTTTATGAATGAAGAATACAGAACAAGAATATTTTCCACTTTTTAGGTTAAAGTGCTTTTTTTCAACTAAAACTAACTTTCCATTCCGTCTCTAACAAAACAG
>CAJUYG010005194.1:0-14486 GCA_910591675.1 Galerucella calmariensis | reverse complement strand
GGCATAATACCAGTCTGGGACCCTGCTTTATTTCTACTGCATGTACCGGGTGGACCAATAAGCCGATCTCTCGGCTAAATATCAGAAACTATTCATGTTATAACTTTAGGAGAAAAAATTCCTTCGGAAAAGTAGACAAGAGAAATTGCTGGAAATTACTTTCAAGTTTCTAGGTTAATCACTAAGGGGCGTAAGCTGTAAAGAAAAATTTTAAAACAAGTTTTTTGTGAAATATGCCAAATTATACCCAGTGTTAAATAAGTAAACTGAAAAAAGGCCGAAATTTCGCACAAATTTGTTCAAGTACCTTTTATTCTATTTTTCCCAATAAAGGGTGGGGGAAAGCGGGAAAGTGTTTGTGGATAAATTCCCATAACTTTGGTTTGAATCAACCGATTTTAACCAAATCAGTGTCAACAGAAAGAGTGTAGATGAATTAATTACATCTACTATGAAACAATGACATTTAATTTTTAATTGTCATAGGTAGAGGGTACTTTCGAATGAAAAAAATTAATATTTGTTTTCCTAAAAAATGTTTAATGGAAACACCTAATTATTGTGAATTATAATGGAACTGGATTAAATTCTCAACAAAATGGCACAAACCGCATGTTGATAGCTATTGTCGAAGTCAAGATATAAATAAAAACGCATAAACATAAGTAAGTATAGTATTGACTCACTCTGTATTATAACTTAAAATTATTTTAAATTAAATATGTGAAAGAAAGATTATACATGAATTTCGATCATTAAGACTTAATGTCAATTAAATGCTGCTTCAATCTCAGGTTACTGCAATTGTTAAATCTGCTAGAAGAACAACCGCATATCATGTCAAACATTTTGTGGGCAGACGAGGCTACGCTTAATAGTGCGGGTGGTGTTAATCTGCATAATAAGCATTATTGGTCTGAAAAAAATCCGCTCTGGGTAGAGGAAGTGCAGCTTGAAGGTAGATGGAGTCCTAATGTTTGGTGTGGTATAGTTGACGGAAAGATCGCAGGTTCATATTTCTTGGAACTTCAAATGGTGATACATATTTGGATTTTCTGGATAACTGGTTGTCTGTTATATTGAAAGATATTTCCTTACAAACATGAGGTATGATATTACAGCATGACGGGTGTCCTGCGCACTTTTCCAGACGAGTTGAGATTATTTGAATGTGAGCTATCCAAATGGATGGATTGGAAGGGTAAGTATATTTTCAGTGCCAGCTAGATCTCCAGACTTAACATGTCTGGACTTTTATCTGTGGGGAAGATTGAAGGATTTAGCGTACCAAACCCACCAACCACGCGAGACGACATGCAATAGCGCATTAGAAACGCTATAAATAGTATATCAACAGCTGAAATTTAAGCAACAGATATGTCAAAGCGTGCTATATTACATATTTGTGTGGAAAACGACGAAAAACAATTTGAACATTTAATTGGACATCAAGTTTTAATGACCAATATATCTGTATGATCTTTCTCTCCCATATTTAATTTTAAGTTATAATACAGAGTGAGTCAATACTATACTCACTTATGTTCATGCGTTTTTATTTATATCTCGAGTTCGACAAAAGCTATCAACATGCGGTTTGCGCCGTTTTGTTGAGAATTTAATCCAGTTCCATTATAATTCACAATAATTAGGTATAACCATTGAACATTCTTGGGGAAAACAAATTTTAATTTTTTTCATTCGAAAGTACCCTCTACCTATGACAATTGAAGTTAAATTCCATTGTTTTATAGTAGATGTAATTAATTCATCTACACTCTTTCTATTGACACTAATTTCGTTAATTAAAATCGGTTAATTCAAACCAAAGTTATAGGTATTTATCCACAAACATTTTCCCACTTTCCCCCACTCTTTATTCGGAAAAATAGGATAAAAAGTAATTAAATAAATTTGTGCGAAATTTAGGCCTTTTTCAGTTTACTTATTCAACACTGGGTATAACTGGGCATATTTCACAAAAAACTGGTTTTTAAATTTTTCTTCACAGGTTACGTCCCCTAGCGGTTAACCTAGAAACTTGAAAGTAATTTCCAACAATTTCTCTTGTCCACTTTTCCTAAGGAAATTTTTTTCCTAAAATTATAACATGAATAGTTTCTGATATATAGCCGAGAGATCGGCTTATTGGACCACCCGGTACATCACAATATCATAGCTTTGATCATAGGCAAATAAATTATTATCTATATAGCTTATACCAATTGAGATTATTCTGTTACTTAAATCAAGGAGACGAAGGAATCAAGGAGACGAAGAAGTGGCTGAGGAATCAGCACCTCGCTCATTGGAATGCTCTGCAGGGTCCTAGACAATCCAAACTTCTATTGAAGGGATGGACTGATGGACACGCCAGGGCAGCCATTGAACTACCAAGGAGTAGGCTAAGAAAGATAGCAGGACTCCTAACAGGGCACTGCTGTTTGAGGAAGCACCTCTACAATCTAGGAGTAGAGGAAAGTTCCCTATGTAGGGGTTGCGGCATGACTGATGAAACGTCAGTTCATGTTCTCTCAGAGTGTCCACACTGGGCTGTATTACGCAGGCGAATCTTCGGAGTCACTGTCATGGCTCCTGGAGACACAAGCAGGCATCCACTGAAAAAGGTTGCGGCCTTTATTGAAGGGCTCGGCTTCATGGATGACTAGGTAGCAGGATTGGCACAATAGGCCCGCCAGTGGCCTCAGGTTCGGAGCCTTGGCTTGAGTTGTCCAGGACAGGGCTCGCCTGCACATTTAGTAGTAGTAGTAGTACTTAAATCAAGATCAATAATTGACAACTATAATCAAGAACTACAACACACATGTTAATAAGCCCTTGGTTTGAAAGTTTTCAATTGAAATGA
The DNA here is from genome assembly GCA_910591675.1 of Galerucella calmariensis. Classification (NCBI taxonomy): domain Eukaryota; kingdom Metazoa; phylum Arthropoda; class Insecta; order Coleoptera; family Chrysomelidae; genus Galerucella; species Galerucella calmariensis. The sequence continues at coordinate 11,620 of CAJUYG010005194.1, read as the reverse complement.
TTGATTATTTATTGATTTGAGTTGCACAATGGAGGCGTTTTTGTTTAATAAGAGCTTTGAAATTTTTTTTGTAGGCAGTGTCTGATTGGAGGTCTAAAGTCAAAGCAAAGGCTGCAAATATAAACCAGGGATTGACTCAAACTGGAGGAGGTGGACCTATGCCTTCTTTGACCGATGATGTAGTCTTTGATATGGTTAGATTGGAATTTTTTCTCAATATTCATTATGTGGTCACATATAGATAACCCATACCTCAAGAGTTGAAAATGTTAAGAACTGTCTATATAGCAACTGGAGAAACCTTAGCATGAAATTTGAAGATTCGACCTTAATTACTAAATAGAATATTCCTTTATATCAAGATACAGGGTGATTCATTATGATATAAAATTATTTTAGTCCGTTGTTTTGACACATTCCAATATTTTTGGTTCATACTAAGCACCCAGTTTACATTAGGTAGGGCACTACCTAATGTAGTGGTAAAATATAGTTTTTTTCTCTATTACTAGAGTTGTGCTGCAGGTATAAATACTTTCTTCCCTCCCTAAAATATCGGCTACTGTTGTAATAATCATTTCAACATGTTTTTTGATCCTTCATTCCTTTTTATGCAAAATAGAGTGAATAGTTTCTAAGAAAGGAAGAAGGGCACAATATATTTTTTAGGTTTCAATGAATGTCACCCCGGTATACATACATACAAGGAAGAATATCTTATTCAAGTGGTTATACCGTCATATAATATGCTAAGATTTTTCCAGTTACTATATGAATAACTCTTAATGAAAATTTTTACAAATAAATAATTTAAAGATATTTATTTTTTAGCCAATTAAAGCCCCAGAGCCCTCTGTTCAATCTCGATATAAATGTTTGCTATCATCCAAAGAACCTGCTGAAACATGTGTCAAATCTAACTTAGAACTTAAATCCATGTTGAGAGATTTACCATTATCACCTTCTCTGCCACCATTGATCTGGAATGAAAACTTTGATACAGAAAATAAAGAAACTGGGGAGGAACTGACACAAGTTTCTGTTCAAAAAGAGAATAAGAGAAAAATTGCTAGTAATTCTGAAGCTAAAGACTCAGTTACACGACGCCAGTAACTCGTACGAGCTACTAAAAGCGAGTACTGGAAATGCCGTGTAAACAGACATTCTAGTGCTGGCTTTTAGTACTCGTTCCATCAACCGTTCCAGGAGAGCGAATAGAAAGCCATCCTATTCGATGGAACGAGTTGCCCCCTCTTTTTTACTATCTTCCATCAATTGCCTCGTGTAAACACGTGAATAGTAGAATAGTCGAGTGGTTAGGAGAGTGTAGAGCTGTCAGGCGGACAAAACACGTGATATTTAATAGCAACGCAGTATTTGTTTAGTTTGTGAATTCTAGTTACTCTAATATTATTATTATTAATATGGCGTCTAATAAATGGACTGAAGACACTAGTGTGAAATTTGTGGAGTTATATAGGGAACATGAATGTCTGTGGAACTCCAATTTGCTTGTTTATAGAAATAAGCAAGCCCGAGATGCGGCAATTAAAAAATTAGTAGAAGAAATGGGTATTGAAGGTTTCGGCGCCGTAGACGCAAAAAATAAAATAAAAAACTTACGGTCCACTTACATGCAAGAGGTAGCAAAAATCAAAAAGGCAAATCATTCTGGAATGGGCGCAGAAGACTCATACGTACCTAAAATGAAGTGGTTCGCAATAATGCATTCATTTTTACAAAAAGTGAATAAAAGAAGAGATACACTATCTAACTTGGTAAGTATATTACCATTTACATTAAATTTATTGCAATATTTGTGAGTCATTACATGTTACATCTACTCCAAATGACAAGTTTAAAAAATCATTCGATCTTTCCACGAAACTGCTCCTGTAGTCATAAAATAGTCAACATATCTGTCCCTCAGTTTTCTAGCAAATTGCGATGAATGATTACTTCCTACGGTTACAGCTTTTTGCAATCCAGATGTTTCAGATCTCCAAGATCCAAGAACTACTTTACCTTGATTAATGTCTTCTTCGTCGACTGATCCCGTTGGCAAATAGACATTCACTGATTTAGCTCGAAGCCAGTTATGCAGGGCACAACAGGTCCGTACGATCTTGTCAACTGTGGAAACTTTACAGGATATTGGTTTTTCAAAAATCCTGAATCTGCTGGCTAAAATGCCAAATGCGTTTTCCACAATCCTTCTCGCACGACTTAATCTATAATTGAATACTTTTTGTCCAGTGGTTAGTTCAGTTTTTGAAAATGGCTTCAATAAATAATGTTTGAGTGGAAAGGCATCATCTCCAACAATGAACCCACCGTCCGGCAACATATTATTTTCCAGTGCTGAGTAAATAGAACACTGAGAGAAAACCCCTCCATCAGATGCTTTTCCATTACATCCAATATCAATGTAACGAAAACAATAGTTGCCGTCGACAATCGCCAACAAAATGATACTATTTTGCCCTTTGTAATTATAATACTCGCTTCCAACGTTAGGAGGAGCACGAATGTTGATGTGCTTCCCATCAATTGCTCCATAAAATCCTGGGAAATTCCACCTTGTGCTGAAGTCACTTTCTATTGTTTTCCATTCATGTACTGTCTGAGGTACCTAGAACAATAAAAGCCTTAATAAATATCATGTGAAGCAACTAGCCAGCTTTTGACGCCAACCCGTTAAATAAAGTGCTTAATTACAATACTGTCCATAATAATATTTTTGATTTTTCAGGGCGATCAAGAGGAAGCAACAAATACAGATGGTACACCTCCAGACGCAATTGAACAAATAGAATACGAAACTACTAACCGTGATAACAACAACGATCCTACGCCTGAAACTGTACCAAAGCGTAAAAAACTGACAAAGACTAAGGTAAAAGAGGTAGCTGCCTGTATTCAAGAACTACAATCGCTAGCAAACACTATGCAAGATGCGGACCATTCAGAAAAAGATGATGAATTTCATATTTTTGGACAGAGTGTTGCCGTTCAACTTAAAAAACTACCGCTAGATCAAGCTATCTCTTGTCAAAATGAACTTCAAGGCATCCTAACTAGGTACAGACTGGCTAGTATTACTAAAAATCAGAACACAACTTCTACATTAACTACCGTGACGCCAGTTGCCTACACATCTGCTTCTATTGGGCCCTCTAGCAGCAGTAGTCTCGTATCTGCATATTCTGAATCTGAGGATTATCACAATACGGCACCATCATCACATTACAGTGAATTTTCGAATACCTGCGAAGAGCAAGCGGACCATAGCATTCTCTCAGAAGCTATGAATATCAGTTTCGGTCATAACACTAGCATGCAATAGCAATACTTTTGGTTTAACTGTTCTTAATATAATAAATGATTTATGTACTTACCTTCATAAATTCTTTTATTACTTCATAAATGGCATCGCAAACTTCAGGAACAAATATTGAAATAGCAGGCCGCGATACACGATACTGTTGTGCCAGATTTCGAAAGCTATTTCCAGTAGCTAAGTATGACAATGTTACCTGCAATTTTATTTTGGCAGGAATGGCCATTCTCATTGTAGAGTTCGATCGTTGTATGTGAGGATAAATTTTTGTGAGTAGATTATCAAAACATTTTGGAGACATTCTCATACAATTAGTAAATTCTGCAACATCTTCTACAGCGAGCTCCTTCAGAAGTAAACTTGAAGCACCACGTGTATCTCTTCGTGCAAGCCACTTCCTTATCCACAGTCTTTTGTGAGAGTTCATTAACACATCTTCCAAAACATCTATCATCTCCTCACATAGCAATTTTAGAGTTATTCTGAATATTTTTTGGAACTTTTTCGCTAGTACCACACGTTTTACGTCACAATCCATATTGGTTATATCTTTCTCGAAAACTCAACTAGAATAGACATATCGTCGTGTAAACTCTTGAATTAGTACTAAGTTCTAGTTACTTGAATGACATACTAAAATGCCGTGTAAATTCTACTGCCTTGACAATCATTTTGTGCCAGTACTCGCTTTTAGTAGCTCGTACGAGTTACTGGCGTCGTGTAACTGAGTCTTAAAGCTACCGGCATGAAACAGTCAATGGTACAATCGGTTATTGTTACTCCATCTACCTTTAGAAGATCTAACACTACTTTGTCTTCCAAATCAAGGTTAAAAAAGGGTTCAAATATTGAACTGCAAAAAATGCATGAAGACACTATGAATATGCTAAAAGAAATAAATAAAAACTTGAGCAGGATGGCTGATATGCATGAAAAAATGTGTTTGATTCTTGAAAGAGATTTATTTTTTTAAATACAACAAAGTACAAAAAATAAGCTTATATTATTACTAATAATAGTTAAAAAGAGAAAGGAATAAAAGGAACAAATGAATTAAATACATTATTATATATCAGCTGCATTAAAATATCTATTAATTAAATTGTTTCTGGCTTGCCTTCCTAATTGGAGCTGTACATTTCCATCAACCTCAATATTATTGTTTTCATTATTGTCATCCACTTGTTCAATGGGCTCATTAAAAGCGATTCTTGCATTTATACACATATTGTGTAAGATACAACATGCATTAATTAAAGTTCCAGTATGTTCTGGGTTATATCGCAACTCCCTTTCTCCTAACAGGCATCGAAACCTTTCCTCAAGTACACCATTTGTTCTTTCAATGTGGTTTCGTGCTGATGCATGTGCACGATTGTAGTGATCTTCAGGGAAATTTGGAAGAGCTCCTTGGATTGGTGTCATCAGCCAAGGTTCTTGAGGGTATCCAGAATCGCCAAGAAACCATGTATTTCTTTCTCCATTATCATAGTTTTGCCGCATTCAAGTCTTAGCTGCAGAATGCCTCCATATAAAAGAATCAGGGTATCTTCCATTTACATTAAGTATAACTGAGTCTTTGTCACAAATTAACTGAACATTTATAGAATGATAGCCCTTTCTGTTCATTGGATGGTGCTATTATCCTCACATGAGTACAACCAATTGCCCCAATTACCCCAGGCATACCACAATGTGCAAAAAAATGTCTTTCGCTTATTTGCTTTTTATGTTCATCAGGTAATTTGATCCAGTCATTAGCAAAATGTGTAACTATTAGCCTGGATACTTCTTTTACTGCACGGCTTACCATTGGCTGACTTACAGCAAGCAAGTATTCTTGCCCAACACCCTTTGGTAATTTCCTGTTGCAAAGAACCGCAAAGCTATAGGGATTCTTTGCTGGAATGGTACTCTTGTTACTCTCACGGCTTCATTCATATATGGCTCAAGATCTTCAAACAGATATATCATTAACTTCGTATTAACACGAAAAATATCGATAAATCTCTCATTCGATAAACTAAATGGGTCACTTCTGTCACGAAGATACCTACACTCCTCACAAGTTAACCGTAATTGATCCCTTCTCTCAACTTCTTGGAATATTGCGATATTTGCTGGCAACATATTATTTTCCTTTAAATAAAAATGAGAAATTTTAAAAACAAACCACAATTTTTGGTTAGGTTAGGTTAGGTATCATAGCTAAAATAAGACAATTTACCCTATTTTTCTTCTGTTTTATAAGCGCGAGGATGGGCCTATACAGTATTGCAAGGTTGCCGTACTCACGTTCAAGGTATTTCGGGTGCAATCGTGTATTTACTCGAAAGCATAACGATAGCGAAGCATGGATAAACAAACAGCTTATAGAATAGTTTCTACAATCGCTTTCGTTTCGTCACGCTTCGCTACCGCTTGCTATCGTTATTTCAGCGAAAATTACAGAATCCCTCCACTGAGCTGTAGGTGTGCTGTTGTTGCTGGTTCACCAGGCAGGATTGAGAATTCTCCAATAATATCTAAAATCGGACATTTTTTATAAAAATACACTTGCATTTGCCATATTCTAATTAGAACTATCCGTACCTCAGAGGTTAATCGTATTTTCAATTAGATGTAGATAAAAAAATCAAAATATAAATAATTGTTTTCGGTTATGCAGTATATTGATTCGCGAAGTTGTAAATTGTGTGTGTAAGCTCCAGTTAACACAAAACTCGAGAATCGATTATTTACCCTTAAAGTACTATATGTAAAACATATTTGAATATTGCGCTGATCTACCCACCTTCTTGTTCCATTGTAATTCCTATTTTTTTTTAATCTTAAACAACTTTATAGAAAACACGCAAAGCACCTTTTACTATAAATATTGGTATAACAATTTATTTCAGTAAGGTTATGTTTGTGTTTACTCACACACTTTAAAGTCAAACTCTGTATCAGGATCAGCTGTTCCAACTTAAAACGTAAATTGGTCAGAAAGCTTAGTTTTCAGATAATGTTCTTGCATACTGAAATCAGCTACTACCTTTTTTTTAGCATATCTGCAACTGCTAACCGTCTATCAACTAATATAATATTATATTTCTCAGGTAAGTGTAAAGAAGTTGAGGCTGTTGTTGCTGTTGTTGCTTGACGTCTTCTATTCACAGATATATTCTTTTTAACCGGTGTACTTTCTTGGATCTGAAATATAATAAAATGTTTACAGTTTATTAGTGTCAAAAAATATTTATAGATATTTTTAGGATATTTATTTGTAAAATGACGAAAACACTATGACCTACTATTTATCTTACGAAGATTAAAATAACTTTACTGTCAGTATTCTTTTTTTTTGGAAGTTAGTGAAGTTGGCTTGCATCCTTTCCAGCTTCACTTTTTGGAGACATATAGCCTCCAGAAGTTCCTAAATAGAAGGTAGCTATAATATAAAATTTCTTCTAAAGAATCTCTGGTGCTACTGCTACTGTTTAAATAATATGTAATAATACTGTAATATATGCTGTTTATTATTCTGAATTTATCAAATGTTCGAATATATATATTGATCGTGAGTTATTTTGACAGTTAACAGTAGTGAAATTACATACAAAATTTTCATTTCGATATCCTCGAAGAGGGTCACTGATTGGTGCTTGTAAATTTCTGGGTTCATATTTTTTCCATGTGTTTACTTCGTTATCTGCACCAATATCCTAGAAATGACAATAAAGAGCACTAAATATCTCTACAATTATTTTAAGAATACCTCAAAACATTCGTTGTCCTCTTGGGCTTCATAACAATCTAAATCAGCCTCATCCTAGAAATAAGACGAAACAGCATTTGAGAGAGAAGACAGTACTTTTTAAAACAAGGTATTTTTCAAAACAAATAAATGTATTTATAACTTTTTCACTGGTACTCACATTAGCTGTAGAAAAAAATAATAGACCATCATTTGTCTTTTATTTAACAATATTGTCAATGTTAGGAGCAGGAGAATCTCTGTTGTTCACTCCTAATATTATTTTATTATTATTAATGCTGCAACTATTCAAAGGACTGCTGTCACTATCAAAAGGATTAGTCAATCCAAACACTGTTTTTTTATTAATAAGTGATAACACTAGCTCATGGCTTGGGTCTTCATTTAATTTAGGTGTAGTGCCACCTCCTGTTAGACTTATTTCTTTTCTTTCACAGGCAGCAATTCTACGGACTTCCTTTTTTTTGTTATCAAAAAAATTATTTAATGATCCTGCTGTTCTGTGAATATTATTTGGCAACAGCGGGTTAAATTCACCCATCATGTTCCAGGCATTTACTTTTTCTTGTACAGATACATTGTCGGTTTTTTTGTTTTCCACTGTCTTCTTATGATTTGCTATAGTTGAAATAATACCCTTCTTGGTGTGCGTCATCGATTGTTAGTGTCTTTCTAACACATTACGTAGGAAGAAATAGAAAAAAAGGCAGGTCTGTGATTAATCCTAAGCAAAATATCACAATAATGGACCGTTTAAATGCATTACAAACGTTAACCCTAATCTTTGACTTACAAAAATTTGATTGGTTGATGCTTAGATTACGCTCAAGCTCAACCTATCAATCGAGAGTTTAAAATACTATTAAGGCGTTACTTTCGTAGCGGCAATAAGTCTTTTTCTACTGTCACTCTGACAGTTCTTGACAGGTCTGTACTTTGTTGTTTACGGTCAATTATTATTTATGAAAAGTGAATATTAATATTATTGTTTTATTTATATGAATAATACAAAAATATGCATGAATATACGGAAAAACATCAGTATTTTGAAAGTTCTCAAGTATTTTCAGTTAGAAAAAGAAGCTGGTGATTATTAATGGCATAGCCTTTTCGAATTTGGCTAAATACAATTCTGATGATTTTATTTATCAAATTTAAGGTTAGCTATATGTCAAAATAGCAAATAAAATAAACGACATGCCGAAAACCCGGATATACGTCACAATCGATGACGCACACCAAGAAGGGTATTATTTTAACTATATGATATTTATAAGCAAGATTTTTTCATCATTGGTAAAATTTGCTGATCGTGTTTTTTTGGGAATTACTTCCATTTCTTGTAAATTGGATAAGGTCCAAAAGAAAACTGAAAACTTGGATTTGTCGAAGTCGACGTGCCACACTTTTGAGGTTAAAAAATAGGCATGAAGCTTACAGAAAGTGCAAAGTTCTGAGAAATTATAAATATTGGACTTTCAGGTGAACTTTTTTTAAATTTTAGGGTTATTATGATTGACTATTTGTTTTTCAAAATAAATAATTGTTTCAATTATTGTGTAGGTACTTAATAAAAAAAAGAAAAAATATAAACCTCTATAAATACCCATCATCGGCACTTCAAAATGAGACATGCTTCAATTAACGGCATATAAGATACCCAATTATTGGCACACGGAAAATATTAAAAGGGAAATAGTGAATAAAAAAGCACCTATTGATTTTATTAGGTGCTTAATAAAAACAAATGAAAAAATGCATTTCCTCAATAACAGTACCTAACGTGAAAAAATAAGTAGGTATCTAATACCTATACTGCAAACTTTGAAATCTCATTGATTACATATATAATCCTCTGTGGATCCTCTTTGGAACTGGTTCCGGAATCTTCCTTACAATTTCATATTTTTCATTCAGAAGAACATTTATCTTTTCTGGCCAATACCAATTAATTCCTTTCCTCTCCATATGTGTAACCTCGTAACGAGGGCACTCATTTTCAGTTTTAATACCAATTATTTTAACGGGGTAATACTGTTCATTATTCATCACTATTACAAAATCATTTCTTTGAAAGTCATCACACGAGGTTATTGTCTCAGATACATCGTTATTTTCATTTATTTTTTCCCGCTTCTGTTGCTTTTTTCTTTCTAGCTTCCTGCCTCTCCAGTTTCTTTTTTCTTCAAATTTTTCCTTTTCTTCTTTCGCTCGATAATACTCTTGCCACTGAGAAAATATTGCAACTGCTGGCACCTTCTCTTCAACTTTCCTTTTAACTTCAGTGTTTTTTGGTCCTGGCCAAAACAGAGACTTTTTAAACGGTGTTGGTACTTCAGTTCCCTATGAAAGACTCTTGGAGAAGGTGTTGTTTGATCTGGGGAATTTTCTTTGTCAGCTAGAATATTTTCAGATTTAGCGTTAGCAGGTTTTTTTATGTTGGTTATATTGATATAACTCGCTGTTTTAATTGTGGAAATTCATGAGTGGCTATCCGAAGATTGCGTTCATGAAGAACATGTAAAGTTTGGCTTCGACTGCAAGTTTGCCAAGATGATGGAAACATCAATAAAAAAAGAAAACAGCAACAAAGCAAAACCACCAAAACGGTGGAATGCTCTACAAATATTTAATAAAACACTACCAATAAATTTGTTTTAAATTTGTTTTTACTTGCTTATATTGTAATAAATGATTTTGTGGCGAGAAACTGAATAGTTCCATCTAAATGCTTTCATTCCCACATGCCCTAGCTACTATTGTTTTCGCATGTCTGAAATTCTATAGGTATATATAGTACGTTTACATGCTGCAATACTTATTAATCTCAAATTGTAGTGAATGTGAAGAAACAACATGGACGAAGATGCGGAATCATTCGATTTCGCTGATTTGCTAGACAACCAAGATAATGCCGACATCAATGGAATTGAAGCAGATGATGAAGACGGTGAAGTTGATTCAGTTATCAGTTCCGGTAGTTTAGACCAAGAATACGATAGTTCAACTGTTGACATTAAGTCATTCCATATTGAATCAGTAAACAATGTGAAATGGATGAATACATGTTTTGGAAAACCAATGTGTATTCTACAATACTATTATTCGACAAGTGAATATCGATTATGTACCTGTTGTTTTTTTGATTTGAATAATGGACATGGTGAAAGCACAGAATCACAACATGTTAATGAACATTTTATAGGTAGTTCAGGAAATTGACCAGAATTATGTTTTAGATGTTCCATTTGTGGAAAAGAACTATTTTTATATTAGTTGAATATTGTTTTTTGTGTGACAACAAACATTTTAATATTAACGCACCGTAAATTAATTTCAATATTATAACTCCAATTGCATCGTTTAGCCTAAAATTTATAAATCATAATATCCTATCTTTTATAACGTTTAATTGATGATTGTTTTTGTGTCACGACAACCATTTTAATATTACGACTTTAATGAATTTGTATTGTTTATCCTGAAATTAATTTTTGAAATCATACATCCATTAGTGTTTATGTTAACTACACTTTGGGTTTAATAAATGATTTAAAACCATAACGTCTTTAATTTCCACTCCTATATTACATAAAAGTCAGTCCAACCCTGTTATTGCAATGTGTCTACTAATTATACAGTTACAAACAAGTTATTTCGATTTTATTCGAGAGTTGTGGGCTGATAAAAAGAATTTCTTTCACATAATGTATCTTAATTTTATGGATAAGTTTAAAAAGAGCGAATTATGAATATCAATATTGTGAAAATATAGTTATGGATGTACAGGGTGAATAAACCGCAATTAGTTATAATACGATAGTTCATTTTATCTCGTGAGATGAAAATAAATAATTTATAGGTTTAAACAATTGATTGAATCTGCTAATTCTATATTAAAACTTTTCCAAAATGTTGTAATAGTTAACCTCTTCTACAGTTTTCAATCTACAATTTCAAATATATTAATAAATCCATCTTCCAATTCTGGCACATTAGATGATCTTATACAAGGATTAGAAGAAGAAGAAGCAGTGGAGAATTTTTTCAGTGATGTAAATATAGAAGAATACTTAGATTCTACATATTTTGATTCTTTGTATGATTTAGATATTTAATAAAAAAATAAATGCTATTTATGTACTCTTATTTCAACAAACGGAGGATAACTTTATAAAATATTGAAACAGTATTGTAGAACATGTAGCTATTTAATATAATATGTAAGTATGCGTATTTGTGTGCGTGCTTGAGACAACCTGGTGAGCTCCATACAACTGCAACCATTTCGAATCCTGATTTCTATTACTTTTGAAAAGACGCACCATACTATTAGTGGGTATTTCAGCCTTTAGGGTTACCGAATTGTTTGGTGTATAAGATTCCATTCGTATCCATTTTTCAGGCCAACTATCATTTTTTGTACCATTACTATCAAAACATACAAACACTTATCTAAGCGCTAGTTCAGATACGGCGGGAACCGCGCGATTATAGAATCGCATGGAAATCGCGCGGGT
>CAJUYG010005193.1:0-14489 GCA_910591675.1 Galerucella calmariensis | reverse complement strand
TTAACAATCGATGACGCACACCAAGAAGGGTTTTATTTCAACTATATCACAAAAGCTGCTTTAAATTAAACTTTTTTTTGGTTATCGAATAACTAGTTTATTTTCAATTTGACACGGGAAATAATTATTACAAAAGTTGTTTAAAATTGAATTTTCTACAATTTTTATTCGATTTATACCTAAGAAGAGTGGGGGTAAAATATTTTCAGCTGTAATATACCAGGAACATTGATAATTTGCGATACATTTGTCATAGAATCCGAAAGCGTGTGGTAACAAGACGACGCCGAAGGGGGCACCTTGAAGCAGCACGCTTGAGGAAAGCAAAATTATTACAATTTATTAATGTTCGAGGTATATTCGGTAAGATAATTGAAATTCAAAAGACTTTTAAAAGATTACTAAAAATTTGAAAAAATCCATTTTTTCAATTGTAAAAATTATACTGTTCGATGAACTGATTATGTACACCCCTCGTTTCCTTTACCATGAACGTGCGTCCCAAAAATATGAAAATTAGAAAAAGTCGGAATCAAAATTGTACCAAATAACATTTTCAGCACATCAAATTTACAACGACAATCAGCAACAAAAAACAAAAAAAAATGGTACAACATCAATGATTAACGCGATAATAGAATACTTAGGTCAACCCCCAACTCTTCTTAGGTATAAATCGAAAAAAAGCGATCCTACGAAAAAATTGATAGGAATGAAAATTTCAGGAAATTTAATTTTAAACAACTTTTGTAATACCTATTTTGCATGTCAAATTGAAAATAAACGAGTTATTCGATAACCAAAAATTAACCCCCTCTTTTTGGGTATAAATCGAAAATAATCGATCCTATGAAAAAATTGATAGAAGCCAAAATTGTAGGAAATTTGATTTTGAACAAATTTTGTGATAACTATTTTCCGTGTTAAATTGAAAATAAACGAGTTATTCAAGAGACAAAAAATAACCCTTTAAATCAAGATGGCGGATGAAGCAACAAGTCTGTTACCCCAACTCTAAGACTTTAGACTACCAGTGACCCCTCTCAACGAATTCCGAAGGAAAATTGCTGCTTTTGTAAATCAAAAATACCAATTCGATTGGGCTATTAGTGTTTTTTGTTATATTTCCCTATTTTTTGGTTGAATTTGTAAACGAAAAACAGTTGTGTGTAACACACGCATACTATTGCAGTTCCATTAAAATTTCAGTCTTCAACAAATACTTACGTGGCAACACAATGAGCAGCAGTAACAATCCACCTTTCGTTCAATAAGGCTCCTCCGCAAGCTAACTTTTTTGATAGAAAACCAGTTTTTATGAGAGCAACTTGCCATGGATGAGATCCAAATCCTGTCGAATGACCTCCAACTATTCTGTTACTCCTCGTGTGCTGCTCTCCACAACCTTGAAAAGAATTGAAATTATATCCATGCTACACACAATGTAAAAATGAATGTTAGGGCATTTGCTATAATCAGAAGTTTTATGGTATATTTCATTATATTAAGAAGAAATTATTATCTACATCAAATATCGCTACCGTCTCTTGATTTGAAGTAAGCAGCTTTTTATAAAAGCAGGCTCTTTCAAATTATGTGACAGTTGAAAACTAAGTGGAATCAACATTACTGAAGAAATTTGAAGACATAATTATTTACAATAAATTAATTCTATTTCCAGGAAACTTTTAGTTCACATTCCTCAGTTTGACAAATAATTCCAAATAAGAGATTTGTAGATATCGTCTTTCTATCTCAGGGTATCTGAAGAAATTCGTGTATATTCCCTTGAATAGTAAATCAATAAGGTCCTACTGAGCACAATTGAACGATTTTCACCTTTTTTTAAGTGACTCTTCTCAACTTATTGGATAATATACCAGAAGCAAGGCAAGCCGAAGCTTTTATCGAAGTTCGTTCAAGACTAGGATTATAACTGGAAATCTTACTTGAGGCTGAACCAACATTTGAGCAAAACACATTCTGTGTTACTGTGTGGCAGCTGCCAAAATCAGATTACAGACCTCAGGAGCTGCGTTTGAGGGTTTTGAGGATTTAGATGGACTCACACTTTGCGGATAATCAACTTTCTCAGGAGAACTAAACTGAAGGAGTAACCTAATTCAAACTAGGGTACAATAGTTCTGTTACAATGCACAAACTACTTTCATAAATCAAACCAGTGACAACCTGATTGTTCAAATTACCACTAATCATTTGAAACTGTCTAGCTCTCTGGTTAGTAGATTGGACAGTACTGCAAAACCTTGCACTTGAAATAGTTTGGTTTGCATTTGTTCCATGTAGTGGGCCTGAGAGGATGAAAAACTTTGGTCTTGTGCTGGTGACATACAATTTATTTTGAGTAGTTGCATTTTATACTGAGCTGATGAACCAAATTTTGAAAATCGCAGCTATGTGGACTGGTGAAAAGCAAACAAGCATATGTATGATAACAGACGGTTATTATTATCAAATGAGCACAATTGTTCACAACTTTTAGGAAACAGGTCTGACTTGTCTGAGACCTGAGAGAACCTACTTAGAAATTACAGACTTCATCATTGTTTCCGTTCTCCCAGAACAGAATTTTGAAGCATCGATTTTTCATTCAACTGTGAAATGGTAAAGTGAGGCCTATCCAGGATTTATACATTTCAATGATTACCTATTGGTAGGCAATCTTATCAGATCACAGAGCTTTGTAGCACTACAATGAATATAAGAACAAATGAAGTACATTCATTTGAGTTTTTCTCTCACAGAAGTGAAGTTTTACTTCGATTGACTTCACTGAAGAGACTAATAAACCCAAAAATACGTGTAGGTGAATAAGAGGAAGAGGTAAAGTAGCCACAAAATTCACTTGACTGTAGCTCTGTCAAAAGCAGTTTTCAAGCAAAATTCATAACAACATGGCACTAAGCGTTATTTGAGCTGATTACTTCTAGAATTAAGTTTTGACCTGATTATGGTTGTAATATTTTTCACCTTTTTGTTCCAGTATGGATAATGAGATAATGCCTCATGGAATGGAATATACAAATCTGTATATTATGGCCAATTATTTGGGAATACACCATTCAATAATATGTTGAGTTAGGTGAAGTCTGAGTTGAGTAGGTTTATTAGGTCCTCCATACTGCCGTCCCAAGCAAAAAGGCAGTATCTCCAATTTTTACCATTTTCGAATTTCTTCTTTCTATAGGCTTCTTATACGATTATAAGTATACCTTACAAAGCTAGAGAGCAGTAAGCGTCTATACATTGGTCTGGTAGACTAAAAAAATTGCAGTAACTCAACTTGTTATTAAGTATTCCCTAGTTGAAAGGCAGTAACTACCTCATACAAGCCTTTAAAGCAGTATCTCCTACAGAAAATGGAGATACTGCTTTTTAATATTGCTACATACCCCACCACAATTGTTATTTTCTGGGTGTAAACTAAGCAAAAAGGTGTTGGTTCCTGTCAGTTTGCTGTGATAAGTCCCTCTAATACAAAAACATGTTGATTCTTTCAACCCTTCTGTCTGTTGAGATCAAAAAAATGAAGCTGGAGGATTTTTTTGTTTGACCTGACAACTCGTCAATATACAAAATAAACCATACAACACCCCGGCCCTACTTAAAAGACATGGTTGAAGTTGTTGTTGAGCGTGGTAACTTGAATTTATTTTATAGAACTAGTTTCCTGTCAAATGAACCAGGAGAATTAAATTTTTTTAAATAAAAAGAAACCAAGGGTGATTTTAAAGAGCCTGCCAGCATTTCAAAACCAAGAGGAATTGCAGAAAAAGGAAGCAAGCGATTTTACAAAATTTGGTTACATTAAAACTTGAAAATCGAAGACAATTTTGGCAGAATCTTCCCGTCAATGATGCTGCTGCCGATTTAAGATAAGAGTTTGATGATATTTGAAACAAAGATTTTGTGTTTTTTGAATAATTGATTTCATTATTTGTTTTCTACCAAAATTTATAATTGAGTTCAATTGTATGATAAGAGAGTTCTTGACTAATGAAGTAAAAAAAAGAAATGCTTTTTGTCGTCACCGTGCTTTCCGTTAAAGGAATACTAAACCTACTTAAAAGCAGTTACCGCCAACTAATTGGATTTATTGCTTTTTTATGCAGTTCATTCTTACCGTTTGTAATAATATGCCTTGCTTGAAGGCAGTAACCGCCATTTCAATTGAAATTTATGGAAATATGGCATACAAATATGAACGTATTCCATGATAAGCGAATGAACAACAACACAGTTGAACAATTCCAGAATACATGAATATTTTAATGGTGGCACAGCTTGATTTACCAAAATCTGCATTATCTCGAAACTAACATTTGTGGAGATACTGCCTTCTTTCTTAGGAGGGCAGCATTGTGATCTAAGCCAACTCATATTGAACCAAATAGGTTCGGCACCCTGATCATTTGGCGAATGATTTATTTTATCTAGTTTAAGACAAGAGAGAGAGGTTCTGTCAAAAGTCATATAACAGCCGCTGAGAAGCGGGTGCAATTCTTATATTCTGCTGTTTCTTCATCTTCCATACAATTCAGTAACAGTTTTATCAAATTAATCGAGAAGTATTCCATATGTTACTGAAAAAGCAGTTTGGAGAAATTCATAAAAAAAAACTGAAATTATCAGCGTCATTCAAATGGAATGAATTCACTATACATAAAAGTTCATCACAATACAAGATATAATTGATCCAAGAGGCAACAAAAACTACTTAGTTGATTTTTATTGTATACCGCCTGTGGTTTGGCTTTATATTTGCCCTTCCATTGTATTTAGATCAAACAGCATAACAAATTCAAACGAAATTTCAACAGACTAATGAGAATTTTATTTCTTTCACGTGGAAAAGCTTTCATTCATATTATTCTGGTATTTATATTAATTTCCAGTTTATGACCATCCTGTGATAATTTCATTCCTTCTCACTCTTGTCAGATAATTCCACATTTAATTTGAATATCTCTTTACTTTTATTATTCCACATTTGCCAAAGGTACAACTTCTGATTATAGCATTACAATATTTCACGTGCTACAAAATAAAAAAATTGCGTGACATCAACTACATATGAGAAAATAAATAGATACATTTTTCAAAGTGTGAGGTGCTGTGAAAATTTTGAGAAGGCAATAATATAAAGAAGATAAGGGAGCTGGAAACTGAGGGAAGGAAGTACCTAGAGGAAAAAATAACTAGAATAAACAGCAGAAATTCGTCAATTCGTTAACTATTGACTTTGACATTGAATACAAACTTAAAATTTGGGATGATGTGATTCAACCCATTGACTACAAAATTTTTCACATGAAAATCCGACTATTGAAAATTTTCAACAACTATAGTACTTGTTAAACATTCCAATAATATTATCCGTAATAATGGGAAAAAGTAGCCGAAATAATTATCGCAAATAAATCTTAAGATTATTCGTTACTGTTGTTAACAATCACATGTTGGAAATTCACTGATTAATAACATCTGAAAATTCTACAGCAGATCATGAAGAAGGTAAATTGCATGCAGAAGCACAAGAGAAGTACATGTAAATGCCGGAGAACACATAAGAGTCCAGTCGGGTTATCATTGAAGGTGGATGTGCGAGCAGTAGGCGAGATTTTTTATGGAATCCCTCGAAAATATCATGGTTAAATGCCTACAATCGTTGATCAAGTTTGGGATTCAAGAGCTCGGGATTAAATGGTCCGAATTGGATGTTCAGAATGCCAAAAAATCTGTTTTTCCAAGTCCTTTTAGTAGGTTGTTTTAGATTCAAATTAAAAACCGCACAGATATCTCAATTGTTACCGAGGTAAAATGTTAACCACTTTTTTAACTAACGTCTGAGTCAGTTGAGCCGGAAAAATTGTTGATTGAATCATTGCATGTGATAGCTGTAGCCTTCTTGTATGTGTAAAGACATTATTGTAAGTTTAAACAATTTTTTGTGGCATACCTAATGTTTATCAACAATTAGATCACTCCGCAACTGGTTAAGATATCGAAGCCGCGTTTGCTGCACTAAGTTCGTGAACAAATATTTGCTTCATGAATTGCATTAGTATTTTGCGTCTGAAAAGCAGCTGTTTCTCTAATTTTGTTTTACTTATTTATCCTCTGTGGCTGTAGGGATGGGAATTTTCACATTTTGAACACGGAATTTGATAGCAAATTTCACGCTTCATAACTTTGCTTCCATACATATGAACAATAATTTCAATACTTTTCAAATAAAATTCGAAAACATGTCGAAAAATAGGCACATTTTCTTGTTTCGGCTATAAACTGTTATTGTGCAATTAGCACAGCCTAAAAAGCGGTGGAGGCAACGGATTATCATTAACCATGATATTTTTGAGGGATTAAAACAAAAATCTTGCCTACTGCTCTCACATCCATGTTTTGATAGTTTTGGGCTTACCCGACTGTACTTTAATCGCACCGTGCTCGATCCGAGTGTCGGTCGAATGTTGTGGAAGAAAAACGTGCCATTGATCAACACTGGGATCTGGCACAGTGCGGCTGGTCCTAATTGATTAATAATAATATTAGCGGTATATCATTAAGCCATAGGGTGTCTGTCGCTTGACCTTCCAGTTCGATAATACTGGTTCAGGTTGATACAGTTTCAAGCATTCAGAACTTTATCAATATCCTATACGCTCTACAAATAGCGAGCGATTGTGTATTGAGCAGCTCAAAAATTAGTTCCAATCTCTTCAAACTGTGTCGTTAGAATTCACAGTCGACAGAAGCACAGTAATACCACGTCAATATGAGTATTGGTCCAACGCTATTTGGTCCATATACCTACACATTGTATAAATGTTATTCGTGCTGAAGGTGGCTTCTATGTGTAAAGCTGACCTTAGTTCATTGATCCTCAGGGATTTTCAGTAGTAATACCCCTAGGGTCTTGATAATACCGAGATAATTTTGTCATAGAGAATGCTAAAAGCGTGTTGCTTGATAATAGCCCAAGGACGCAGGCCGAGGGCTATTATCTTTGAGCAACACGCTTGAAGGATTCTCTACGACAAAATTTTGAGTATTTATCAAGACCCGAGGAGTATTCGATAAGATAATTTTTTACTTTGTAGATATCAAAAAATTGATTGTCAATCTGACGCTTAATACGTTTCAATACAAACTTTATTAGTTTTAATCAAAAATTATTCATTTTTATTTAAAACTACAGTTGTGAAAAGTACAATTGGTAAATTAATTGAATCGTTAGATGCAATACCAAACTTTCCGACGTTTTTAATCCAGTTGTCAGTTTGACGTTTAATTAATTTTTAATAAAACATAAACACCAAACTGAAAACACCACATGTAGGGTATTATCGCTGTAATACAGCGGTGATTGGATGAAATTTGACACATGACTTGAAATTAAGTAATTTGATTGGTTACTATATTCAGTAAAAAATTATCAGATTAATTGTTCAAAATATATCACTATTATATCATATTACATACATCAATATACCGCTAATATTAGAATTATAACGTTAGTAGAGTTTACCCCTAATATTATGCGGCTCGTCTTCATACGGTCCTTCGTTATCGTAAACGTCGTAATCACTTGCATCAGCTTCATGGTAAACGGGTCTTAAAGGAGTTGGTCTAGTTCCTGGTCGATCCAGAGGCCTATAAGGCCCATCAACGCTGTTTGAATCCGGATTTTCTTCGGGTTCTGGCGGGTAATGGCCTACTAGATGGTAGGTGTCTAGTTTCATTAGGTTAATGGGGTTATTCATGTTAGTTCACAATAGCACACATTACATATTATCATAAATCAAACAAAGAATGGCTAAGGTTTGAAATAAATTGGCATTTACACTGTATATAGTTCTAATTTCGGAAATAAGAAAATTTCTGTAACCTAGAATATTATCTACCATAAGTAGATTTTGTTGAATTTTTTATAACCACTGACAGCTCTCTCACTAAGCTGTACAAAGAATCCGTGCTTCATTCACTTCTAGTCATAGAGCCGTTTGAAATATTTGGGAAAAAAGTGTATAGGTTGAGCCAAGGTCAAGCTACGATTTTTATATTAACTTTTTTTACAGGCTCTCGTTTCCCAGTTATGGGTATATGAAGTTAGAGTTTTTTGATTGTATTTACTTCAAATTTCGGTACTGTTAATTTTATCATGGAGTTATTAGTGAGCTCAGAGCGTCCCATTACCAGTAGGTATCCATTCCCAACTCTATGTGTATGTCACTGTTTCTACAATATCAAGGGGCATCGACTATGCATCTTGGTACTTTGTTTGGATATTGCTGAATGATATCTAAGTTGATTTTGTTGGCACAACCCCATACGTGGATGCCGTATGTCCATAAAGGTTTGAGAATTGTTTGTACAATATTACTGTGTCGTAGGTTCACAGATTGGAATTTCTCCTCAGGAGCCAATAGATTTTTCGGAATTGTACATTTATTTGTTCTTTTCAATTTTTACGAGAGCTTGCTAGTGTAGGCTGGCGCAAATATCATACCCAAATATTTTGTTGTATCGGTTCATGAAAATAGGTATTATTTACTTCAGTGAGGATGAATTGATCTCTGCCAACGACTATATGTTTAATTTTAAGCTTCTCTCCACTTCATTTATTTCTATTTATTAACTCCACATTTGCTTTGTCTGATTATTGGAAGTTTATATCTCGAGACGCATCCGTCAATTTCAGAAGTAGATAAAATATGCTCCAAAATCATAACTCCTAGCAAACAAACTTTATTAAAAATATAATTTGTTTTTTCATAGAGCCCAGTTTGTGAAATTTAATTTCAAATCAAGTGACGATAAATATTCTAATCAACATTTCCATGAATTGCCAATTCATTACAATCTTATCATAATTTCCCTGAACTAAAAACGAATGTCAAGGGATTATATTTGATGTGAGTGATCTTTCAAAACGGTGATAATTGAGTTTTGATGACGGTCTATTTATTTACAAATTACTCGCAAACTTTCTCAAACATCGGATATAATACGATTTTGATGTATATTCACAAAGTTGATTGGGTCTGAGGTTTGATAACAACTTAATTAGCAGAGATTCTAATGGTAGTAATGGTAGTAATTATGCTATTCATATTCATCGCATTACTGATACTAGTTTAATAGTAATCTTTCCAATTCCCCGGGCAGTGATTTCAAATTTAGCACTGCTTCAGTTAACTGCTATCTATCAATAGATTACAGTTGAATTTTAAACAATCTGCCTCATTCACCTGTACTTGACAGCCATTGAAAACAGACAACCCCGTGATTTCTTCCAAAGAAATGAAGAAGTTAAATGACCTGTAGCTTGAGTTGTGAGTACCTTTTATACCTACATAACTATCATATACGCTCGTAATTATAACTACATGGTGACAACTCATACTCCGTAGTTTGATACCTGTGTTGCCAAAAAAAAATCCTGGTGAAAAAATTATTGATAAAAAAATAATCTTCACCTTTCAAAATTATTCTCATAGCACCCTTTATAATACGTTGAATTTCAAATAAATTCGTTTCACCTGGAAATTCAAGATATTAGAAAAATTAATGTTAAACGAGTAGATATTTTTTTTAAGATCGACCAGAAAATGTACACATTCTGGACAATTTTTCGTCCAGAAAATAACGTTTTGCCGATCAAGACCGAAAAATGGACGCCAGGAACCGGAAATAGCTATTTGTGTATTAAGAGCGGAAAGTGATACTTTGCCGCTTGAGGCAGAGAGTTGCCCACGCGACGCGTAGCGGAGCGCGGGCAATCTGCCGAAAGCGGCAACGCACTTTCTGCTCGAATTGCACACAAGATTTTCTCTACGATCACCTTTTTTTTAAACCAATAATTAAAAAAAACATGAAAAGTACACTTTATTAGATTGTGATTTTGAAAACATGTGACAATTACTTATTATTTTTATTTATTGAGAATGTTTGTGACTTCTTTGCTTTATAACCCACTGCTTCTAACTTCAAAAATGCAATCAGTTTAGTGTATTTACTGATGTATCATTTTTTACCTATCCATTTTTCAAATAGCTAGTTATAAACAGACAACTTTTTTATAAACTAAAAATGAAATAATGACGTTTCATTAATAGTCCATAGTCTACTATTTTCACAAAATAGTAGGTAGGTACTTAAATATGCAATCACTGTTGCATCTAGGTGTATAATGCATTGCCTACCTTCTGACTGTTATATTTCTACTACGTAAACTTGTCCGTATAAATCAATACTCTGAAAATAGGAATCTGCAAAAACGATCAAGAAAATTGTCAATCTTTACAACGTTATATTTGTAATAAGTTGTAAATATTAATTTTTATCTTGAACTAAGCAATAAATCCTCCACTGTAGTATTGAATCAAAATAATATCAATGTATGAGGTTTAAATTATTTTATAATTTCAATAAAATTAAACATATAAAATATACACCTCCATCTATTTGTTGGTAGCGTAACCTGCAGCGTTGTGAATCCAGTAACTTGTATAATTTGTAGATGTCAGTCAAATTATATAGGAATATTCATTAATTTCGTTCGAAATATCTTCAAATATTAATATTTCAACTAAAATATTTGCACTGCTCTACATTTTGTTTTAATATATCTATTATTTACTACCTTTCTTTAGTTTATTGTAAATGAAAACAGGCGAGCGGAAAAGTACGCTCTAGAGCGTAAATAATGTCAATTATGACAGATCGCGGAAAACATCAACTTTGCGGCTAGATTTGAGTGTACACAAGTCTACTTTGGGTAGTGATCGTAGGAAAAAGATTTTGCCGGTCACTGACGTCCATTTTATTTTCATTTTTCTAATCGCTCTTCTATGATACAATCTACCCTGATTTCGTTACTATGGTCGTCTTTAAAAAAATATTGTACGTCACGCACCCGAAACTTGTTTTTCAGGTCTCACCAAGCTTCCAGGAATCTGCTTGTCTCGACCTGAAAAACACTACTTTCCGGTCTTGTAACGTAAATTACTATAAATAAGGAGCTCCCCTACTTTCGATCAAATAATCTCGCAACTGGTTAGGTAACTATTATCCGAATTGATGGATTGGTACTGGGTACAGATTCAGAAGAACCTGGGTATTCGTGAAAATGGAAAATCACTGACGCGCCAAAAATGCTTGTACGTGATATATTCAAGTAATCATAAATACATTTATAGAACACCATGAAATATAAACTCCAAATATATCTTTTTCACTGAGAAGATTAAAATTTCTAATATCCTCAGCAATAAAATGTCCACTTCACTTGAAATTCGGAACTTAAGAAAGTTGATCAAAACTACTCGATACGAACCGTGATAATATGATCTGAAAATGAATTCATGGATTCATCAGCTACCAAAACATATTTATATACCCCTCATTGTAGTATTTCCAATTCACTCGTGGAAAATGTGTGTACACTTTTTCTAATATCCTGTATTTTGATAACGGAAGCAGTCCCACCTGAAATATTTCCACCTAGCAAAACTACCTATTTTTCAGTATTCTACGTTTGCTTGCAGCGAAGGCACATTGTTTCAAACCCTCCTATATATTAGTGTCTTCCATCTTTGAAATGAGCCAATCAAATTGGGAACTCAATATAAATAATAATAATAAATTTTCTTTAACACAAGAAACTTCATTTGAGAATAATAGACATTATTAAGCATACTTTTTAATGTAGGTGATGAAATTGCTTCAACATAACAGTGTAGCTCCCTTTCATCTGCCAAAAAAGTTCTATCATTGTTTGGCTTAGCCGTGGTACACTTCACGAGAATTTCTAAATCTTCCTGTAAATCCCTTTTATCCAAACACCACAGTTGTGTTTATTTACTCCTGCGTGGAAATAATTATCTCTCACATAGTCATTTAATTTACTCGGTCCCTTCCGTGTAGCTTTCGAATACGTTGTAGTTGTAAAGGTTCAATTTAAAACTTCCGCTGACTCTCATCACTTGAAATTTGTTGGATAAAAACCTGTTTTCCTACAACCACTTTGCATAACACGCTTTTCTACACAAAATTTTATACACAAAGATAGCCTTTTCTAACCTAACTTTTGCTAACCGTTGGAAAAGTAATGCGGAAAGTACGCGCTATGGCACTTTTCCGCACCGAAATGTCAAACAAAGCTACCTATGACCTGTCAACTTTTTTGACAAATCAACCTAATAGTGAATTTCTGTTTAAATTTAAACCAAAAGGAAGCAAATTATCCATTTCATTATTCATTTTAATTTATTAATTATAAAAACATTAACATATTAAGTATTATTTCACGAATTATGAACCAAGATCAAAATAATTTATCTTTTGAGTTGTTCAAATTGGGACATTGAAAATACTCCTCCATATATTATCGAAAAGGCTCGAACTGCAACCGAAAATTTTGTTACCTGAGGTTTCAATACATATTACGATTAATTATACATTCAACCGATTTTTCTATTTATTTTCATATTGTAAGGACTTTCTTTTCAAGTTTAAATAAAATAACTATATAAACTACTGTATTTTTTTCATTAATAAATGTGGTTGTGGAAAAAATATTGTGTACAACTTGTACGCAAATCACTTTTCCCACTCGCTAGATTTGCTTGCTTCTGCTTGCTTGCTTCTGCGCACGTGGGAAAAGTGACGCTTTGCGCACTTGTTGTACAAACTACTATTTCACAATGTAACTTAATGGATCTTTCTACCAACAAGCATAGCTACAATGTCATTGAATATATGTATCCAAAACTCTTCCTGTTACTATGATGATATAAGAATCCTTAAATTCCAAATTCCACTTCTCAATTTAAATGTCTTTGAAAGTACGTTAAAAATGTCTTCCTGCCGTATCTAACTAATGTCTTGGTTTGAACGTCACTACTGAAAGTTCCCCTATTCTTTTTTTCAAGGCAGCCAGAAAAAACTTTAATTGTCAAATTAAGTTTCTCAAAAGATATAGGTAGATATCACTAGTTTGAATGTGTTATGATTTTCAGCTAAATAATCTTTATCCTTATAATGTATTTTTTGAGATTACTGGTTCATGGCGAAAGCTAAGCAATACAAATACAAATTATTAAATAGTGACTCAAATATAGGGAACATAGCACGATCAGTTGAACGAAGTCCTTATCAGTGAGAGCGGTTTGATAAAATCAGTGACTTTTTGGATTTTCTCCCAATATCTAACTATTAATGCTACTGTAAAATGTTGCGTCAACAAACAGACATCCTCGTGTATTTCAACGGAAATTGGAAGAATATAAAAGATTATAACCTCATATTGTTGTATTTAATAAGGAACCGAAGAGAATTCCAGTTTGACTGTGATTCATTAAAAAAACATAACTCTGGTCAGGCACTGAATTATGGAACATCGTGTGGTATTGTAACTGTTGAAAACCAGCTTCAAGCTGCCACTGTTTTTATAAATAACTAATCTTGGTATGTTTTATTGTGAAGGACCCACTGAGCTTTATGACACTAATTGATAAATCTCAATAGCTCCAATGACACGATCGCTCAAAATGTGGAATATTTGAATGTAATACTACATATATTGAAACAAATTCCATCAATCCACTAGTCTAATATTGTGAAGTGAAATGAAAAGTAGCATATGAAATACAACCATTAGAATCTCTTTATATACTTAAAAAACACTACAAATATATAAAATTTAACAGTATTAATTGATACATTTGCGGATTATAAGTACGGAACATCAACGCTATAAAATTATCAAATGCAAAATTTGACTATCAACTTGATACTTACTGGCGTTATTTAGAACCGCTACCTCAGGTCTGAGTGTTGGTGTGTGTGAAACTTCTCTATCTATACAACATGCCCATATCATTCCTCCTGAACAGAGATCTAAGGGTCTTCCACCACCCAACACACAGCTGATGCTTAGGCCACATTCATACTTCACACCTCGGTATCGGCATGATTGGGGAATCACTGAAACAAAAAGCATACATTTTGATACAATTATTCAGAATTATGGGAGTATTTTTATTTATAACAACTGAAATCGGGTCGTTTATGAAAAAAACCGCTCGATAATGGAATCACGTGCATGCTGAATGACCTACTGCTAACATCCCAATGAAAGTCGTCCAATATTTAGCCGACTTAGAATAAATCACGCGTGGTATTTTTTTACATGCGGTTTTTTGGGACCGTCCAGACTATAGGTACTAACTGTCACCAGCATGGAGAACATATTCAAGTCTGAAAACTGTCCAAGACAAATTTGGGATATTTTAAAAATACTAAACTGGTACTCCTTACCCTTCAGAATTCTATTATTGATTTTTTTCAATTATTTATTGAGTGACTGGGCGACACTGTACTTAACCTTGAATATATTCAGTTTTATAATCATAATGGATATTTAATGTTCAAAACAATTTAACTTCATCCATTTTCTTGGA
>CAJUYG010005192.1:0-14490 GCA_910591675.1 Galerucella calmariensis | reverse complement strand
GACTATAGAGGTGTCAGTATCCCATAGTTACTCTGGGACCGTTACAATCACAAATTGAAAACGTCCTTAATTCCCGTCCGCTTTTACCCCACAGAAGATTCTGAAGATTTGGAACCTTTAACTCCAAGTCATTTCTAAATTGGTTCTTGCATGCAATTGAACCCTCTGTTCCCGATGATAACAAAATACAGATATCCCGTTACAAGCACTTAAGAATGATGTTACAACATTTCTGGTCTAGATGGTCCAATGATTATCTGAACTTCCTCCAGCAACGACTGAAATGGCCTTCCGTACAGCAAAATACCATTAATGTTGGTACAATGGTTATTCTGCGTGGAGACAATGTGCCCCCTATGAACTGGAAGCTGGGTCGAGTACTGCAGACACACTCCGGCCATGACGGAATTGTGCGAGTAGTGACTATAAAAACTGCGAATGGTGTTACAAAACGTGCTATTTATAAAATGTGTGTTCTTCCGAATAGTGTTTAAGATAATAATTTTTTATGCTTCTATTTTTTCAACATTGTAATAAGAGAAACAATTCAAATTTCACTGATTCATATTTTGTCTCGAAAACTAGATAGTATCAAGGCCGCCGCTATGTTTAGATTTCATGTTTTATTTGTAAATATATGTTAAAACCCCATTTTTTGCTACGCCGCTGTCCGATGTAAGCGGTTATAGCTCGATGTAGTATAAGATCGGAGAGAGTCGCCACCGTCGCCACGTGGCAATTGTAGTTGAGTTGTAGATTCGTAGAATACACGAGGTATTCACTGAAATGTATTTTTGATTTCACCAGTAAGCTTTGCTTACACACAATATTACAATATATACAGCCCACACAGTTGAATAAATGCAACAAAGGCAAAACATCCGTAACCGGAGCATTAAAATGAAGTTTGGAGAAGTTAAGCGAGATTGGCAAATCCCGATTAAATTTGAAAACGGTGCATCCGGGCGCTAGTCTACCTATTCTAATTTTAGTTTGCTTATTGTTTTTAGTGCTCTTCGGACAACAAACAATCAGTTATTCTCGATAACCATAACAGCCACGTAAACTTCCTCGAAGTTATCGATTTTGCCAGAGCCACCTGGTGGCCGCCTAACGTTGCCACTGCATACATCACACAAGTCACAGCCACTGGACCGAACCATTTTCGGACCTTTGAAAACGTATTACAATTGTGTTGCATCTGATTGGATGAGCAGTCACGGAGGAGAAAATATAACAGTATATGACATTCCAGGCCTCCTTGGAGAAGCCTACTCCAAAGCTTTTTCTCCAGCGAATATTATTAGTGGATTCAGAGTGTATGTAATTTTATAAAAACGATGAATAGTCCCAAAAATAAAAACAATTCAAAGAAAGATAAAGAGCGACCAAAAAGCGAGAGTTCTGAAGATGAAGAGGTTTGGAAGACCAGTGACGATAGCTTAGATGATATCTACCCTTTTTTACATCCAGCTAGTGATAGTGACAATTTCAAAGTGGAGGTGGACGATTTCTTCGAAGCATGCGCTCCTAAAATTGGGGACTTTGTATTCGTTGAGTTTAGCAGGAAGAAGGGAACAACTCATTTTGTAGGGCAGGTGACCGAAGTTCAATCAACAGCTTCAGAGGTACTAGTGTACTTTTTAAGGAAGAGAGAGGCACATTTCACTTCCCAGTAACTAAAGATGAGGAGCTTGTGCCCACAGATGACGTAAAAAGAGTTTTGCCAGTACCTGATGTCAGACGTGGACTTTATAACTTCAAAATAAGATTTCCTAATGTTTGTATTGGATAAACTGCGAATATTTAAATAAATATAAATACTCCGATAGATTATTACTTCATTTATATGTATAAATTTCCTTATTTATGTGCACTTTACTAATCAATAGGAGAGGGAGACATGATCCCAATGGGATCAACTCTCTCAGATAGAGAGATCAAGTCTTGATCCCATTCCATTTGGAAAATAATTAAAAATATTTTTCCACTTGGTACTTAAACAATTTTTTAAGATAATTTAAGTGTTAATGTTTATATTAAGGTTATTACAATGTAGTGAATTTCAGAAAAACCTTGTATAGTACGATCTAGATTCAATATACTAAAAATGGGATCATGTATCCCTACTCTCCCCTAATATATTTTTTCACATGGATGTTATTAAGAGTTTTAATTGTTTCAGAAACAAACCAAATTTATGAAGAGCATTCCTGTTCATATGTTGGAAGTATAAAAAACATAAAAACCAACATAAAATTTTACAAATTCAACTTCATAAGTTGGAAACATAGAATACTGAATTAAAACTATAACTAGAGGGTGCTGGAAAATATAAAAGTGTGGAGAAGTGTTTGGAAAACTTATACCTTCAAACTAATCCTGGATACGAAGTAAATTTATATAGTTTGGACTTTGATACACAAATATTTATTGTTCTCAGCAGGCTGGATTTATCACATTTATTTCTGAATTATATCCAGGAAGGATATCAGATGAAGAAATTGTATTGTAAGTGGAATATTAAGTAAGTTGGAGCCTAGATGAGGTGTCATGGCCGATAGAGGATTTACTATTGAACAAGAACTGAGAAATGTTGGCTGTGATTTAAATATCCCCTCTTTGGCTCATCACGTTAGCGACTTCCAATTTAATGAAGAAGAAGAACAGCGTACAAGAGATATAGCAAGTAAGTAATTCAAAAAAATAAAAATGAAGGGAATGCCATTACATTGAATTTTTCTAATAGGTTGGTATACAGGTTGTTCCAAAATTAGAGGTTAATTTTTCAATACTGTGTTATAGAAGTGAAAATAGGATAATATCTCATCACTTCTCATTCGGAGAAAAATTACACTGATACACAGTTTTCCGCATTCATATTAAAAGGCTTATGAAGAATGTGAAAATATTTTGAATTTCACATGGTAATGTTCCAAACACCAAAAGTGATTAACGTAACCAAATATAGTTTATGTGCTGCATATTAAATAATTTTTTGGGCATTCCTTTATTAGATAGGAAAGGCAAAAAATAAAATTTTTTCTACGACCGTGCGTTTTAACCCACTCTCCCGCACGCGTTTTAGTTTTGAAAGTGTCAGTAAAATTATGCAAATTTTGACCTTATTAGATAGTTTTTTACTTCGGAAGATATAACTATTGTTACAACAGGTAGAAAAATATTAACGAAATAGTCATAAAATAAAATCTACATCTTTTCTAACTTTTTGTTGCATTTTTAATTTTTTGAAAATATAAAATAATGAAGATATTTTGATATAACCCTGTACATTCTTTGAAGTAGTGTCACAAAACAACTATCGAACCACCCGGGTTTGATATAAGGAAAATATATCAAATGAAATTATTTCATCAACAAATGACTTAAGACCGTTGCCGTCACCTTCATCGTCATCTTTATGTGACCTGCAACCGATGCTATACTCATCGAGGTCATCTACTTACCAGTTAACACCAAATAGCTCCACTAGACCGACAATTTTAAGTAATTTACAAAATGCAACCAATTGTGTTCATAATATTAATATATATAATAATTAATAGTTTTTTGGTAAAGTTTTGTATATGTATGTAGAAATAAAATAACTTTTGAAAAATGGGTTGGTATACTTTTTTGTATATACGGTCGTAGAAAAAATAATGTTCCTAACTCATGCGTAAAGTGTCTTTCCCGTCCTTGACCGTTTGCCCGAACTCCGATACGCGTCGTTCGGGTCAACTGCAGTCGCGTGCGGGAAAGTATCACTTTCCGCACTTGTTAGGAAAATAACTATATTTTACTTGTTTTATTTTATCCTCACAATTGTAACATTTCTCAACATTATGTAGTTCAATTGAAAGGGAAAGTATTGAACTTTTAAACATTTTGAGGTTTTCGATGTCCTGAAGTCCGAAAACTGTGTTTTCCGAAAATGTCTGTTTATGTTTGTGTGTGGATGTGAGTAGTTTTTTAAGATGGTTGAAGATTTGAAAAATTCAGAAAAAATGGAGAAATATCAGATTCAAATAAAATTGTTAAGTAGATAAATATCATTTATTTTCTAAAATGGTCAATTCACTGGCCAAAGGGTTGTTGTCGTTGTTATCAGTGATTTTTTAAAGTGACTAAAATAAAAGAGGGCTAATGGTGGTAGGTAAGTGGAAGTCCAAAGTTCTTTATCAAATAATATGTTCTGAACAAACATATCTGTACCAGCATCCACTAATAAATACCAATTCATTGAGCGAGTTAAAGCCATTTGTCCTTGGATTTGAACAAAATAGTCATGTTTTGTTTTGAGTGATACTCCTTTTGTTTCATCGTACATTAGATACGTGGCTGGATCTCTTTCAATGCACTCCTAAATTTTGTATTAGTCCTCCGTTTTCACTTCAAGTATATGGTGTCGCTTTTTTTCATGGTCATAAATTAATCTGTCTGGTGAAGCTGCTAGGAAAGGCAATCCAGGATTTTCTGCAGCATATTTGTCCACAGCTTTCTTTTCGTTGTCTAATCCTAGTTTCATCATCGCAGTTTGAAATTTTCTCTTAGGGACATTTTTTTTAATAAACTGGTCATTCACAGGAGCTTTTCTTTTAATTATTTCTTTAAATCTACTTGTCAGCCTTTTTGCTTTTTCTAAATACCACTTCGCACAAGAGCTTTGGGATCATTTCTCTTTTTCTAAATTGTGTGCTTCGTCCAAGCTGATTTTACAATACTTTAACATATTATCATTCAAATCATAGGCATTTAAAATGTCAAAAAATTCATCCTGCCACATAATTACAAGTTGTAAGTTAAGCTGGTTGCTATAAGGCTATCCAGAACACGTGACCATCTCACATACAAAATGGCCGTTGGTAGACACACAAAAGATCATTTACCTGCGTTTTGCATAGGTGCATAGTTGTGTTAATAGTTTTTTTTTCTATTATACGTGTTAAAAGTTCAAATAATGGCTTGTTCCAATAAAAGTGATTATCTATTGACGTTAGAGAGTGACTGTAAATAAATTGCCATAAGATACAAGGAAAAGATAAGAGTTATTCAGGGTATTGATCCTTACACACTCATGAATAACCCTGCTCCTATTGAAGAAACTCAAGAAGTCGACTTTCCTCCAGTGAATTATTTCCACATAGTGTCGTATTTG
Source organism: Galerucella calmariensis (assembly GCA_910591675.1). Lineage (NCBI taxonomy): Eukaryota > Metazoa > Arthropoda > Insecta > Coleoptera > Chrysomelidae > Galerucella > Galerucella calmariensis. The sequence continues at coordinate 9,332 of CAJUYG010005192.1, read as the reverse complement.
GTCCTGACACACAGCTTTTACACCAATGAACAAATGGGAGCTTATAAGAGTTTGTCAGCATACAAATATTTTCAAGCTGGATTTGTCCAAAATCGCAGAGCTCGAAGAATTGGCGAAAATATTGTTGTGTTTGGCCAGGTAATTGAAAAATATATTGTGCTGCGCTACCACATAAGTAATAGAAGTGCTTTTCAATAAATAAAATATTCAGTTGTGCTCTTTAAGATAAGATTTTTTATACTTGAAATTCTACTGAAATAATCAACAAATTTCCTTTCCAGGTGAAACACTCTCAAAGAATGAATGATCCACCATTGAAGGTATGGATTATTTGTCAGCCAGATGGTTCCATAATATCTGCACATTGTACCTGTATGGCTGGCCTGCATTATTATATGGTTTGGAATACATACACCAAGCATCTAGAAATTTCTCTCCAACTGACATGAAATCAAAGTGGAATGTACCTACCATCGATTTCAAATGTTCCAATAGCGAAATTGAGTGGAATGGAATTGAAGAAAACAAGAACTAAAGGATCTCTCACAGCAAGTCATAGCTCGGACGTGCTGTCCCTAGACTTTAAGGGAAAGAGCTGATTGGGTTTCTTCAAGATATGCAAGATAAAGGAGATGATGCAGCTAGTATGAGAATAATAGAGCCATTTGCATCTCAAATGAGCTACAAAAAATTACCTCATATCTATGATATCTACAAAGAGGAAAATGAATTGCTCTCCTTATCTGACTTGTGTCAACTAGAACATCAGGTTGAAGAGCAACTAAATGATCAGACACGTAAAAGAATTTTGTTGGCCACAAAAAACAGAACAAGTCAAGTGAATGGTTCCAACAAAAAAAAGGTCGCATCACAGCCTCTACTTTCAAGAGGGTGTGTAGAACATCTGTGACAAAACCATCTTTGCCGCTAATTGAAAATATTTGCTACCCGTTGAGTGTAAGTTTCAAATCTAAGGCTACTGATTGGGGCATAAAACATGAAAAAACTGCACTCAAGGAATTTTCTGAATTTATCGGGAAATTTCATACAAAATTCAGTATTGAGGAAACAGGTCTGCATATTGACGAGAGTTAGATACTCATTTCTTGGTGCCACTCCAGATGCAATGATGTCATGTGATTGCTGTGGACAAATATGTGTGGAAGTGAAGTGTCCATATTTGTTGAAAGACGAGAGATTTGTTGACTTTATTAGTGAAAAATATTCATTCTTGTCGTATGACCAAAATGATAAAACTAAGGTAATTTTGAAATCAGACCATACATGTATACTTTTATCAAATACAGATGCAAATGCACATAACTCATAGTGAATTTTGTTATTTTGTGGTTTGGTCTCCGAACGAAACGAATATTATTAAAATTCACGCAGATCCATCTTTTTGGAACGAAAAGTTCCCAAAAGCTTTTGAATTTCATAAAAAAGTTGTCCTTTCAGAGCTTTTTGGAAGGTATTTCACTGAGGGTAAACATTTGCAACAGAAATGGTGTTGCAATTCCGTAGACGATGGTAGGCCTATGATAAAGTGTTTTAATGATGATTGTGAAACCCAATGGTTCCACTTGAATTCTGTTGAACTCACTGATTTTCCTCAAAATAAATGGATGTGCATAGGATTTAACTGTGGTTGTATGAATTAATCTTAGCATATAGTTGTGTTAGTATATAGAAAAGTTTTTAAAAAGGAGACAGCTGAATTAAAGAGAATGTTAAATGGATATACCCCAAAAACTCAAAGAAGCACCTGTTAACATAACATACACTTCAGTTTTTACACTCCAACAATACATAATATCCAAATAACAAGTTTTGATACGCTATACTGTTGAGATGCAATACCAAAATTCATTCTTCTAGTTGTAGAGGGTTTGTCCATTCAACATTTGTGTTCTTTATTTAAATACATTTTTCAGATTAATTTGAATTCTAACTGGAAACAAATTTTCAGTTTCCATATAACTTGTAAAGGTTTTATAATGTAATTTTATTAGTGACTTGAGAATAAATGAAAAATAATTTGAAGGATCCAAATAAAAAACATGTTCCTCTTCATTTAGTTAGAAACTAATTATTTAATGAAAAATATAGTACAATGTCAGGTATAATAAAATACATAAATTACTTCACAATTTATTTATGGATTATTGGGAGGGTATTATTGGTGGACAAATATTAATCAACGCACAACACACTACCACAATTTTGTCCAAAATAGGGTCATCCTCACCACAGGACAAATGAGAAATTGGCATATCGTCAGAAAGAATTCTAAATTTCTGCCTGATGCACCCAATAATCTTTTCAACATGAATTCGAACGTTAGCAATCGATCTGGTAGTTTCTACTTCTATTGGATGTAACTGATTTTTACCTTTAGTAATAGCTGGCATTTGCAATTCTGCGTGTAGTAGCCTTACATGTTCACTTATTAAAAACCCCTTGATCTGCCAGTATGACATCACCTAAAATTAAATGAAAGTCATGAATATAGTCCCATGCATCGTTAGGTGACTTACTTCTAATGATGTTGTCCAAGAATTTTGAATTTAGAGTAATATGTTTGTCTGATGCTCTGCCTTCCCATGCTTCACTAATAAAATTGACAGTTCCTGCTGGTATTATTCCTATAAGGTATTTCACAGTGTGGTGATGTTTGTAATTGGACCAACTCTGAGCAGCTTCCAATAAATTTGATGGCTTCTCTGTATATATCTCGAAGCAGTCAATTATAACTGATTTTTTGTCATCAAATGTCTCAGTAAAACATTTTGGCATTGATTCTATTAAAATTTCTCTACTTGGCCATATTATCAGTGATCCAAATCTCAAAAACCTTACTTCCATCACATTTTTAAAAGATGTTGAAGAATATAATGAACAATAATATGGGGTTCCAATAACTTCACAACTCCCTCGAATTTTATAAAACTGTTAAGTCCTGTATAATACTTTGTTTTGATGTCATTATCTTTTGAAAAGTTTATTCCTATTTCACATTTTTCCAATCTAGATTCAAGTTTCTTGGTTGACTCTAAAGAGATTATCATCGTAGTTAAATCTTCTGCTGTCATATTTGTTTGTGTTTGCTTTGTATTTTCTGATTTTTTGTCTGACCCATGTACTTCTACTTCTCTATCAGCTGATTTACCTATAGGTATCTACAATAAAGTACATAAATGACAAACACATTGGATCAAAAACTCATACAATTCTCTTTCCTTAGCTTCATCAATATATTCATCAACGACTTTTCTTCTTTTCTCGGCTTTCTCATGACTCGCTGCCCCAATATCTAGCTGTTTCTTGATAATGTGTTCATTTCCATATCCCATTGACAATGAAGGAACCCAATCAGGATTTTTGTCATCAATTAATTCAGCCGGTTTTCCTGAAGTTAATAAACATATTCATAACAAATGGATGTTAAAAGCTACCTTTTTACCCTTCAAAAAATGTTTCTCACACACTCTGCTGTACTGCAGTTTAGTTTCTGTGAAATCTTTACTTTTGATCGCTTGTATCCACCTTTTTCTTCTGATCTTTGATAGTTTGTGTGGATAGTGTAATTCACTAGGTATTCGATAAAATCTAACAGTATCACGATCTCCTCGACTTCCACAATTAACCACACAACAAGTAGTAGGCATATTTTCTAGTTTCACACTGAATAATTTATAATTAATCACAATATAATAAAGAACTGAACCTTTAGATTAGAGAAGACCACAGAAGATGAGTAAATTGACCGAACTAAACAGATTTCACATACAATAATATCATAACAAAAGATTTGTGTGTCTACCAGCGGCCATCTTGAAAATCATTTCACAGCATCTTGGATAGGTCTATTAGTATTCTCATTTTCACAAATATTTAATGGAAGTGGTATTAAATGGTGGTTTTGTAACACTTTATGAAAGGGTAATGTACTCTCAACGACTCAGTGTACCTCCTTTAAATGTATGGATTGTTGCCCTTAAAGATGGAGAAATTTTATCGGCACATTGTGATTGTGTCGCTGGACTTGGTGAAGCCTGTAGCCATATTGGCGCCACTCTGTTTGGAGTTGAAGATGCTGCTCGAAATTATAGTGGGATCAGTGTGACAGACACCAAAGCATATTGGATGCCTCCTAGTGCACGGCTAGGGGCTCCTTCGAAGGTATCACAAGTTAATTACACAGTACGTCCTTCTGAAATTCTCGATATAATGGAGGAAGATCTTGAAAGTGATAGCAACCTCGAGCTTTCCGAGCCTTCCAAAGAAGACAAGACAAGATTTCTGGATGCCCTGTTTGCATTAAAAAAACCAAGTTCTGTTTTGTCAATGTTTCAGCCCTATACTGATAAATTACAAGAAATGGCAGCAGCTCCAAATTGTCAAAGGGCTTATTAATTAACTTATTCAGGGAAGAAAATGCACATTTTCCTCTTCAAGAGTTAATTCATGAAGGAGAAAACATTGATTATAGTGTGAATGTAGCCGAGGTGGAAGCTCTTACAAGAAAACAGTTCCAGTGTAAAGATTTGTTCTCTTATCGAACGGGCAGGATAACAGCTTCAAATCTAAAATCTGTCTGTCACACTCAAATAGAAAAACCAAGCATAAGCTTGTTAAAAACAAAATGTTATCCTCATGAAGCCAGATTTAAATCACTTTTTACACAATACGGATGTGATCATGAAACAAAGGCCCTTAATGATTTTGTCCTACATCACTTGAAATCAAAACATTCAAACTTGGAAGTTTATGAAGTTGGATTACTAATTGACCAAGATAGTCCATGCCTCGGTGCTAGTCCAGATCTGATGGTTTCCTGTGACTGTTGTGGGAAGGGCTGCATTGAAATTAAGTGTCCGTATTGTGTGAAAGATACAACGATTGAAGAAATTATTAACAGAAAACAATCGTTTTTGAAACATAATGAAAAATCTATATATGGTGATGACAATAGTTTTTGTTTAGATAATAAGCATACGTATTATTACCAAGTGCAAATGCAGATGGCCATCTCATATCAAAATATTGCTATTTTGTGGTATGGACGGAAAAAAATATATTTTATCAAAAAATTATTTTTAATGATGAATTTTGGAGTGTGAAAAAGCAAAACCTATATTATTTCATAAAAATCTTGTAATGCCACAACTGTTAGGTAAGCATGTTACTAAAAAGCAAAGCTCCCAAACTCATGTTGAGTCTGAACCAGGTACCTCGCAAACATCACAGAATACCTTAGGAATCCTCCATGAGAAAACTGTATGGTGTACATGCAAAATGCCTGGAAGTGGAAGAAAAATGGTGATGTGTAGTAACTATTTTTGTGACATTAAGTGGTTTCACTTGAGTTGTGTAAAATTAAAAGTAGTATCAAAAGGAATCTGGTATTGTAAGAGATGTGCATCTGTTAATTTTGATAAAAATCAATAATAGAATCAAAAGGGCAGCCTCAAGATTTGTAAAAGACAAATGCCTAAATTCATTCAACATTTAAATTAGTAGTTTAATATGTTATTATTAATACAAATGCTATTTTATATTTAATATTGTTCAAACTGTTAATATTGTTGTAATGTTCTGATTCTAGATTTTAGATACTCGTAAGCTGTTGTGACCTTTCGTTTTTCAAACTTTGAATTGTGTTGGCAAAAAGCAATAAATGAATGGTTACCAAGATCAACCATTACAATTATTTTAGAATAAATTGAAACAAGTAATTATAACAAGTAATTATATATTAACAATAATCTTTTTTTGTATTCTTTTGGGAATCAAACCACAATAATGTTTTTTATTTTTTATTTCGATGTTTCGGTAGAGTTCCAGCTACCGTTGTCAAGATTAACTAGTAATAACATTAAGCTGGAACGCTACCGAAACGTCGAAATAAAAAATAAAAAACATTATTGTGGTTTGATTCCCAAAAGAATAAGAAAAAAGAATAAGTAATGCCACAAGGAGCTTACAAAAGATATTAACAATAATAATGAAAGTCTTTTACTCATAAATTGAGTCATTAATTCTGGAAAATCTGGAAGATTATCCAGATTAATTCGGCCATACGGAAATAACATTTCAACAAGATGGTGCTCCTGCACATTATTATGGTGCATAAAGACGTTACCTGGATGAAGAATATCGAGGTAGATGGATCGGCCGGCGAGGTCCTATAGAATGGCCACCTCGGTCACCAGATCTGACACCATTAGATTTTTTCTCTGGGGGTACTTGAAATCCAAGGTTTATACTACAGCACCAGATAGCATTGGCGTTTTGAAAGAAAGAATGATTGAAAAATGCAATGCAATTTCAGCTGACACATTCGAACGAGTACGACAAGAGTTTACTAATAGGATGTATTACTGTCAGGAAGTAGACGGAGCACATTTCGAACACTTGCAGTAAGAATCCCTTGTTGATATATGATTAATTAAATTTTAAAAAATAATTTCAATAATTTTGGTATTTATTCAATTTATCCGTCAAAATTAGTTTAAGCCCAAACAAAATTAATATGGCTATGTAGCCAATGCCTTTCAAACGAGATATCACTTGCCATAAGGTCCTATTTAAAATTATTGGCCAGAGTGGCACTGTGACGTCATCTATTACTATTACGTCACCTGTTACCATTCGTAGAGAAGTTTACAACACTTTATTTTAACCCTACAAATTTTATTAATGTAAGTGTAGCCGTTCAAAAGATACAAGAGGGGGAGGGGACTTTGGAATAGCACTTTGATAGTAATTATTCAATTCCTAGAATATCAACGTATTGTGATATATCTACCCATTATATTATGGTTAATATGTTACAGTCTCCGCAGAGGCTTAAAGTGGTTCAGAGTGTATAATACACTTGCAACATTGAATATTGCAAAATTGCTATAGATAATTATGTTTGAAGAAAATTACCTACAATTGAATGTATTATTGCCATTTCAGATACACATAGAGATGTAATGTTCCACATACCATCTACTTCATATGAGCAGGACCATAGTTATGCAACACCTAATATTATTCCTGAAACAAATAATCAGATGGAAGAAGACTGAAAAAGTAGTTATTTGCACATGTATGTGATATTATTACAACATTTATACTATCAAAGTGATTTTTTGTTTAATTGGAGTTAATCTCATGAAGGAAGGTGTAGAAACTTGTAAAACATAGACAATTTTGAAAATTAGGAAGCAGGTGTTGGTATTTGGTTATAATTAAAAACTTGACACCTTCAAATCTTTTTTTTCAGCTGCTAGAAGAAGAACAAGTATTCTCAGAAAACTAAATGTCACAAGACAGAAGTATTTAACACCAGAGGCAAAACACTTCTACAGAAAGGTGATTGACTCAAGTACGAACCCAAAAGCAAAAACCTAAGGCTAGACGATTTACACTTGATGAAAAAATTATGGCCTTAGCCCTGTTGAAAGCGAGTGGCAAAGGATATGGTTTGTTGTCCAAATTATTCTCACTTCCTTCAAAACGAACATTAACAAATTTTCTAAACAGGGTTCCTTTCAACGCAGGCATCTGCAACAATATGTTTGAGAGTCTCAGAAGGCCAGTGTGCAAGATGAAGCTGCTTCACCGAACATTAATTTTAGTATTCGATGGAATGGCCATTTCCAGTTTGGTACATTATAACCCAAAAAATGATGTAATTACAGGTGTTTATGATGAAGGCAGATGGCAGAAGAAAGTGTGAACTTGCTGTCCACGCTTATGTGTTCCTATTAAAGGATGTATTCAGGCATTGCAAATAATCTGTATGTTGTACCTTCAGTGGTGGGCCATCTAAAGCTGCAGTACTAAAAATCTTATAGTAGACATTATTAGAAAGTCACATGAAATTGGCATCAATGTGATTGCTACTGTATGTGATCAAGGTAGTACAACCAGTCTGCTATTAATCTGTTATTGAAGAAACCAATGAATTCCATGAAAGAAAAAACACTGAGAACAAGCTTTGTGGATTCGTGGTGGATGATCAGGAATTTGTTCCTCTTTATGACACTCCTCGTTTATTCAAGGGTTTTAGAAACAATGTATTGAATAAAGATTTACATTTTTCCTCAAATAATGAAACACTGGTTGCAAAGCAGAGCCCGTGGTTAGGCCAGCCCCGCACTAGCGTGACTTTTTCACGATAAGGGAATAATTACCTTACAGACACGTGCCGTCGCTGAAGCAAAAACACTCATTTATAATGAGTAAATGTAAGTTTTTTTTTCTTGGCCCCGCATTTAATTTTGCACACAGCCCCGCAAACACTGAGACCAGCTTTGTTGCCAAGTGGGAACACATAGAACAATAATTCTACCTCCTGGATTGTGACGATAAAAGTAGAATGTGCAGCAAACTGACAGATCAGCTTATCATGAAGGGAAAAATTAACAAAATGAAAGTCAGTTGTTGCAACCTAATCTTCAGCTAACAAGTTGGAGTGATTATGAAGAAAATTATTACACGGAGTACGTCTAAAAACAACTAAAACATATCTATCTATATAATTATTGCATTTTTCATTTACAAAGTCTCAAGTTAAATTGGATCCAGAAGCAGTGGAGATAGCTAAGCTGATTCTATTTTTGGACAAGCAATTTGATAGTCTCAATAGCAGTCGAAAAACTGGTCTACCTGGAAATCCTATAAAAGCTACTGTCACAGCCAACTCTGGGCACCTGACATATTGGCACAACTTAATTAATATAATAAAGACAATGCAATATTATTGTCTTCAATCAGGAAAGTTCAAAGTCGAACCAACACTAAAAAATCTTGTAGTTACCCTTCGAGGTTTCATTTCATTTAAGAAAATTTTAAATGCACATAAAAATAAATATATTTCTTTGAGGGTATTCCACCAAGATGAACTTGAAATTTTTTTTGGGTGTATCCAAAATTATTCAGGGAGGGAAAACATACCCAGTGTTAAACCCTCTTTCAAAAATATTCTCGACGCCGTTGGTGGCAAGCCGATTGACTGCAGGCGCCCTATGTTTGAGTTCACTCGACTTAATATCGCATGCGATTTTCGCAATTTATCGAAGGATAACCGAAAAAAGGTATGTTCGAATATCACAAGCGATAATTATCGACCAAAAAACAACGAGCGGATATTTAGCATGTGATAACAATTATCGAAGGGCGTGGCTTAAATCCTAACCCTAATTCATTGTTTAGTTTGGTTTAGTGTTTAGTTTTACTAATGGAATAATACTTATAAGCTGCTTCTACTGATGATATAACGAAATGGCGAATTTTGATGAAATTGCAATGATCGCTATTGCAGAAGTAGTAGACGA
>CAJUYG010005191.1:0-14491 GCA_910591675.1 Galerucella calmariensis | reverse complement strand
AATTAGGGTTTATTACTCCTCGTACTTTCTGTACAGACTATAGTGAGGAGGAGCATCTTGTATTTCTCATTTCACTATACACCACTGCTCCTGTCCCTTCCCCAGTCTGTGACCCGTCTGTGTACCAGTGCTCTCCTCGGGGTACATGTAAGTTTTTTTAACATATCCTGTAATAAATATCAGTACCTATATTCGTGAAATACGTTTATTTTAGGGCCTGGTCAATCAGATTTCGGTCCCATATCTGACGAGATTCGAAACAGAAAACAATTTTCCAAAAGCACTTTCAATGAATTTTCCTTACCACGAACCGGAACTTCCGGAAACGGAGACGTACGAAGTAGAACTAAAAAAGGATGATTTAGGGCTTGGCATCACTGTCGCTGGATATGTGTGCGAAAAGGGTAAGTATCAATTAATAAAATATGTTTATAATATCACCTTGTTATCAATCAAAAACATCTATACTTTGGCAAGTTTACCTGAAGCTTCCACATCCGATATTGCCACGTTTAACTATGTAAAAGCTAAAGTGCTAAGTACGTAGTGATAATAAGAAAAGGGACTTTTTATTATTAACAATATGATTAAACGTTAATTCTTTAATTTGCTTGTTCCCTTGGATTTTTTCTATTAACATTATTTTTTCAATTCATGAATATTAAAAGATGAGCACTTTTCCAAATTTGGTACGGGCTTCTTCAAGCTCTGGCAGCGTTGTACGAAAACCATAATTACCACACCCTCCGAATTACATAATTGGTGATTTTTATCAAAAGCTGACTTCTTATTTGAGTTGGTATTGTCAGTGACCTTTGTATTTTCAATTTTACTTGGTGAAATAGGTACCGTGCGCCATTTGTACAGATGCGCTATGTTTTCTCCCATCTTACCGATGCAACTTAGCCAGGGCCGGAGCTTGAGTTGGGAAGGCCCCGGGGCAAAAGACAATTTGGGCCCCATATTAAAATGAATTGTTATGATAATATCGTATAAATATTAAGTAAGAACGACAGTTTTCTGTTAATGACGATATTTATTGTTCACAACTTGTAGAAACAGTTATTATAATCTGCAGGCGATATCCTACATGTAGAATGTTTGCAAATGCTCCTATGACATTTTGTTACAAACGCAGAAACTTAAAACTAAAAACACCTTTTTCTAGATTTTTTAGAAGAAAATTTGTTTATTACCTTATTAAAGTCAATCTTGCGCACTCTTTGATTTTCAATGGACAGTAGCGCTAAATTACTAAATCTATTCAGTCCCATTGAGGTACGCAAGTAGTTTTTGATTAACTTTAATTTAGAGAAAGGGCGTTCAGCTTTCGCAGCAGTGATAGGGACAGTTAGAAACATCAGTGCTGTGCACACATCTGGATAACTGGACGACAATGACGCATTTTGAATTATCAAGAAACGGGCTAGCTCTTTGACATCTTTCCTTGAATTGATTTCGTTTGAAAATGTTGACCGTACAGAAAGCAACTGAGAGGAAAAGGAAGGTGACACATCATTCGAAAAGGTTTTGGAAAACAAACCAGCTTCTTGCTCCAACACGCTCTTGGATGAATTTGTAAGAAACTGAGGTTGCAGGATTTTATAAGTTTTCAGAACATTTTTCATTCCAACAAACCTAGATTCAAGTTGCGATAATATTGTATCTATCATCGGGTAGAAAACATTAACTCGAAGGCATTGTTGAGGATCATTCAATCTCTCATCTTGCGACAACCATCAAAGTGAGACTTTACCTCACGTGATCTTTTGTCTAGAAACTTTTGGAACAAAGTTCCTTATCGCGCGTTGTGAAAGGAGACTAGACGGATAAAATTCTTACGAAAAGTTTTGTCACGACACTTTTTGATATAGGAAGCTATTGTAAGCTGTGTGGCGTCGCATGTTTCTCTGTCTGTATCTTTCTCTCTTATAGAAAGCAAGCCAGATATTTTCATTTCTATTTCGCATTGAACAGTGTGGTGTCGCGACGATTATTTTTGTTGAGTGTATACAGGTTTTTTGTAAAGAGATTATATACAGATAATAATAATAATAAATGCTTTTTTGTATTTTTAGCAAGTACGCACTATAACCTCTCTTTATTATTGTGCTAACCAAGTCATACGCATTATAATCTCCACATTTTGTGTGTTTAGCAAGTGTACGCGTCATAATTTTAATAAATTCAAAAACAAATTATATTTTTTTAATATTACAATTTCAGAACGTATGTATTTAGCAAGCCGTGCGTGTTCTAACCTATACGCTGTTGTGTTTACGAAGTCGAGAGAGTATATATATAAACACTCTGTTGTTGTGTTTACAAAGTCCCGCGCATCTATGACGTGTATGAAAGAATAGACAGAGTACATATATATATAAATGTTTCGGTGTGTGTATGTATATGTACAATTCCTTCACTAATTAATCGAAAGGAACTTCGTTCCATCCGGGTGTCCCTTGACACCTCTCAAGTTTTTTTTTCAATTTTCCACTTACCGCAAATTTCTGACACATTCATCAGTGATGAATTGAACTTTTCTCTCAAGCTCTGAATTCTCTGTAACGCATTTTGAAGCTGATCATGTGCATGATTTTTTCTGACTGCAATAATTTTGACGGAAAGTTCATTATTTGTAAAATTTCATCTTGAAGAAGTAGACAAAATCGAAAGTTTTAATTTTTTTCGAATCCCCAACGCCATGTTTCTTTCTTTTTAACATTAGGTCAAACTAGCAAACTCTGAGTCAACTAATATGTTTCAATCTTTTTTTTCAAGTTTGTTTTTGTATAAAATTTTTAAATATGTCCAGAAAGGATTAAATATTTTTCCCTTTTTATTCTATGCCAGGCGGGCCCTAAGGTCGGGGGCCCCGGGGCACCGCCCCGGATGCCCCATTGTAGATCCGGCCCTGCCCTTAGCTTCAGATAAACCTGCCAAACTATAGTTACTACTACACTCTGTATAAATGTCTTCAACGTGTGGAAAACATTTTTTTCCCAGCTAAACTTTTCCCTCATTAATATGTATACATACCTTCGACAAGCAACAAAAAACTCTATCGGTATTTTTTGTCATGCGTTACGTCTGAAATGAACATTAAAAAACGCCTCTATAAATTCCGAACGTTTCAAAAGACTCGTATCTATTGATCTATTCAGACCAGATAAGTAAGAAGCTGCCTCTTTCCAGTCTATATCCACTCAGGGAGTGACAATAAAAAAAACGAAGTTGACAGAAACAGTTTCGGTGAAACCATGTATCGAAAAAAGTATGTTAGAATAATTTGAATAACTTAATACATATTCCAGGGCGGGATATTTGTAATACTGGATGAAGATATTGAGAGATAGTTTGGACAAAGATAGATAAGTGACAAGTGGCTTAAAACCCAGGGGAGATAAGTCAAAATAAATTATGATAAATATGAGATTTCTCATTTCCTGTTTTTATTATATTATTATAAATAATTATTTCAAAACACAGACGCTCACAGTATTTTTAAATTGCTGCGTGTATGCAACTGTGAACAAGTTCAAAGTTAAAATGGCGTTCAAATTCGTTTTCATTTTAATGAAATTTAGATTTGGCTTGGCATACTTAATGAACATCTACCAGAAGCACTATGGCCATTTAGCTTTCGACTAACTGGTTTCAGGTTATTAATTATGTCTGCTAACTTATTCTTGATTTAAATGAGAATATGCGAATTTGCTTACAATTCATTTAACGCAGTTATACCCCTTTTTGTAGGCCTGTCAATAAAAGTAAAAATCAAAATTTTATGGGATAAATTGAAACCTAAGAAAATACTAAATTTTCCTTATAGAATTTATTAATATCTACATCCTATTCATGGCAGCTGGAGTTACTCAACGTCGCAACTTACAAAAACAAATATGTTTATGAAGTATATTATCTTTAAATTAGTGAGATCATTAAATTTGACGACAGGTTTTTCAACAAAATAATATTACACCCAACTATTTGTCACCACGCAACCAGTATCGTTTGTCCCGCTCCATTCCGACCAATAATAACAAAGTTAGACGCTAATGGCCTTTTTGCATTTGTCACTGCGCATGATTTTTTCATGTGTCGTTAATCTCACAGCCACAGCCATCACAGTGCCGTATACAACGATCTACTTCTCCCTTCCGTACACCTCTCAACACAATATTTATTAATTTCTGTAGCCCCCTGAACAAAGAGGATTGTAGAACACCACTGGTGGTTTACAATCCTCTTTGCTTATCTACTATTATCTTAAGTTTTTATAACTAGCTGCTAGGTTTTTCTATTGTCGGCAAAAAAGTGTTCAGATCTGTATTATTCAATTGCTATAAAGTTGAAAACTGAATGTTTTTTTTTCAGAAGAAATCTCAGGTATTTTCGTTAAGAGTATAAGCAAAGGAAGTGCCGCCGATTTAACGCAAAATATTCAAATCAACGACAGAATTGTAGAAGTAAGTAAAGTAATAAAGTAGTTCATAGTACATAAAATAAAAGTAGAATGAAATAAGGTATAAAAAAAGCGTTTTTTCGATAGGTGTGTTTTTTTTATCAACAGGGAAACCGATACTTTTTAGGTAAACACGTTAATTTTTATGAAAAACGTGGGTTTTCATGAAAAAACGTTCCTTTTTGTTGATAAACGTGCGTTTGCATGAACAGATTCAATTTGTTACTTAGCTTTTATGAAAAAAGTGGGGTTTTATGAGAAAACGTTCTTTCTTGTTGATAAACGTGTCTTTTTGCGGACAGTTTAAATTTGTCACATAGGTTTTAAAGCAGAAACGTTCTATTCTGTTGATAAACGGTGCGTTTTCATGCACAGTTTCAGTTTATTCCGTAGCTTTTATGAAAAAAGTGGGTTTTTATGAGAAAACGTTATCTTCTAATGATAAACGTTAGTTTTTATGAAAAAACGTTTCTTTTTGTTGATAAACGTGTGTTTGCAAGGTCAGATTCAATTAGTTAGGTACATAGCTTTTATGAAAAAAAGTGTGGTTTTATGAGAAAACGTTCTTTCTTGTTGATAAACGTGTCTTTTTGTGAACAGTGTAAATTTGTCACGTAGGTTTTGATGAAGAAACGTTCTATTCCGTTGATAAGCGTGCGTTTTCATGCACAGTTTCAATTTATTCCGTAGCTTTTATGGAAAAAGTGGTTTTTTTTTTTTAGAAAACGTTCTTTTCTGTTGATAAACGTTAGTTTTTATAAAAAAACGTGGATTTTATGGAAAAACGTTCCTTTTTGTTGATAAACGTGCGTTTTCATGAAGAGTTTCAACTTGTTACCTAGCTTTTATAAAAAAAAGAGAGGTTTTTTGAGAAAAGGTTCTTTTTTGTTGATAAATGTGCGTTTTTGTGGACAGTTTCAAATTGTTACGTTAATTTTTATGAAAAAACGTTCCTTTTTGTTGATAAACGTGTGTTTGCATGGACAGATTCAATTTATTACATAGCTTTTATGAAAAAAAGTGGGGTTTTATGTGAAAACGCTCTTCCTTGTTGATAAACGTGTCTTTTTGTGGACAGTTTAAATTTGTCACATATGTTTTAAAGCAGAAACCTTCTATTCTGTTGATAAACGAGCGTTTTCATGCACAGTTTCAGTTTATTCCGTAGCTTTTATGAAAAAAGTGGGTTTTTATGAGAAAACGTTCTCTTCTGTTGATAAACGTTAGTTTTTATGAAAAAACGTTTCTTTTTGTTGATAAACGTGTGTTTGCATGGACAGATTCAATTTGTTACATAGCTTTTATGAAAAAAAGTGGGGTTTTATGAGAAAACGTTCTTTCTTGTTGAGAAACGTGCGTTTTCATGCACAGTTTCAACTTGTTACCTAGCTTTTATGAAAAAAAGAGGGGTTTTTTGAGAAAACGTTTTTTTTATTAACGTGCGTTTTTTTGGACAGTTTCAATTTGTTACGTCAATTTTTATGAAAAAAACGTTTCTTTTTGTTGATAAAAGTTCGTATTCATGAACAGTTTCAATTTGTTACGTAGCTTTTAGGAAAAGAAGTGGGGTTTCTGGAGAAAACGTTTTTTATTGTTGATAAACGTGCGTTTTGTGGACAGTTTTAATTTCATACGTGGATTTTTATGAGGAAACGTTTTATTCTGTTGATAAACGTGCGTTTTCATGAAAAGTTTCAATTTATCACGTCCTTTTTATGGAAAAAACGTGTTTATTATTGGAAAACGTGGCTTTTTTTTAAATATCCTTTTTTTTTAATAAACGTGCTTTTTGAAAAAAAACGTGTGTTTTCACTAAGACTTTTTTGAGAAAACGTTCTTTTTTGTTGAAAAACGTGAGTTTTTATGGAAAAACTTGGATTTTATGGAAAAACTTGGATTTTATGGGAAAACGTTCTTTCCTGTTGATAAACGTGAGTTTTTATGAAAAAACGTGGGTTTTTATGGGAAAACGTTCTTTCCTATTGATAAACGTGCCTTTCTGTGGACAGTTTAAATTTTTTACGTGGGTTTTTATGAAAAAACGTTGTATTCTGTTGATAAACGTGCGCTTTCATGATGAGTTTCAATTTTTTACGACCTTTTTATGTAAAAACGAGATTTTTATTGCAAAAAACGTGTTTATTATTGAGAAACGTGCCTCTTTATTGAAATATCCTTCATTTTTATTAAACAACGTTAATTTTTATTGAAAATCGTACGTTTTCGTGAACAGCTTTTTAAATAAACGTGCTCTTCGAAAAAAAAAACCGTGTGTTTTCACTAAAACTTATGCGTTCCTATTGGAAAACACAAGTTTCGATAGATAACAAGTATTTTTATCCAAAAATTTTAAAACCAGCAATCCATTTTATGCAAATCTAGATGGTTTTATAGAGAAAAATGATTACAGTCTGTCAGCACGTGTATCAGTTAAAAAATAAGTTTTTCCTATCGGAAACAAGTTTTGTCCAATTACCCCGTATTATTCGATCGAAGTATTCTCATCAAAACCACCACATCCAATACGACTTTTCCATTTATCTTTCAAAAAATTTTAATTCCGTAATTCGTTTTTTATTCCATTCCGCAAATTAGGTATGGAAAAAAAATTGTTATGCATACTTTATGTAGACGTAACGGCTTCAGTGGATTTTCAGAATTTTCATTTACAGCTAATCTTCGTCGTTTTTCTGGAACTCTTCTTCTTCGTCGGTAATTATGCTTTGTTTTTTGCTTCCTCGCACCGACAAAGCAGGCAGTTAATGAAACAAATATTAAATTACACATTTCCCACCTGCGTCAGAGGTGAATATACAGGGATATACGACTATTTTAATAAATTATTTCTTTTTAGGTAAATGGAATATCTATAATTGGTTTCACGAATCATCAAGCAGTCGAATTTCTACGTAATAGCGGTTTCAATGTGAAAATTAAATTAGAACGGTATTTGCGGGGACCGAAATACGAACAATTACAACAAGCTATCAAAGCAAATGAGCTTCGACCTCCTTCTACATCTTCGCCTACTTTAACTTCTCTACCTAAAGTGCCCTTGAGTATGGTGGTAAGTATGTTTTTTCATTTAAATAACACTTGTTTACTTTGTGTCAATTCGTCCATATAGTCCAGCCATTTAAGGTTTTATCTGCGGAAAAATTCCTAGTGAGCCGGAATTTTGTATACACTTTTATTACGGTGTTGTAATGAAGATCTGAAAATCACGAAAATCAGTTTTTCGCAAATATCTCGCGACTTATTGCTCCCAGGTCAATAGCATCCATAATAAAAATTATTCCTAGTAAAATTATCTACAAAAAATGTCTTTTGCATTTTTCTGTAAAATCAACCATTTTGGAAGTAGAGCGTTGTGAAAGCTACCTATGAGTTAGAATGCAAGGCGCGGTTTTTTATATGGTTTCCCCCGTAGGCTTAGTGTATGATATTCAATAAAAGGTTTTATTATTTAAGAATAAATAATTTTTCATTGGAATTGTGAAAAAAAAAATTTATATGGTTTTAAATGAAACTAACTGTTTCTAAATGACTCCACAATATATTTGTAAAAATATACAGTTAGTTTCATTTAAAACCATATGATGAGTAGATTCCACGAAGTGAGGGTTTATACAGTTAACTCAAAAAAATTTATGCCATCATTCAGTTACGAAATGCCTAATTTTGTGTAACGCGTTACAAGTTACACAAAATTAGGCATTTCGTAACTGATGGCATACAAGATTTTTTCTAATTTTGAAGAAAGTAATAAGAAAATAAAATTTAATATGATTGATAAAAATTTGGAAAACATAAATTTAGTTTGTTGCTGTTACCACAGAGTACACCATCTAACAAGAGGCGAATGAAAGCCGTTTTCGTGATCGCAATTTTGTGTGCACATGCGTGAATTAATTAGTATATATGTCAATGTCAAGTCGACACATGGTCGACACTTCCGTTCGTTCGTTCCCGTCAGTTACTCAGTACTCTGTGGTTTGGTTGTCACTGCCTTAGTTAGATGGTGTACTCTGTGGTATCAAGTAGTATATCTGTCAGTCTCGACGTATTTCCGTTTAAGTCCAACTTCAAAGGAACCGACAAAGCTTTCGTCTCTTGTTAGATGGTGTACTCTGTGCTGTTACTTCATGTTAGTTGTCAGTTTGACATTTTGTAAAAAAGTCTAGACGGAAGGTTTTTAGCGAGATTGGTATATATTTAGTTTTATTTTAAAAAAATGAGTGATTCAAGTTCTGAAGAGCTGCCAAGCGATATTGAAGAGGCAGCAGGTAATGCTCTATTGTCAGTAATTCCCAAAAAGTCAAAGGCAGTTTATGATTTGGCATACGAAAAATTTGTTACGTGGTGTGATGAGAAGAAAATTAAACATGTTAATGAGAAAGTTTTACTTGCATATTTTGAGGATAAGAAAGATCTAAAAGTTTCCACATTATGGACACTTTACTAAATGTTAAGGTCTGAACTAAATCTGAAAAGGAATATTGATATTAAAAAATATACAAATTTGGTAGCATAATAGATTAAAAGGCAAGCGGACGGTACAGTGCTAAAAAGTCAAAAGTTTTTATTAAAGAAGATTTTGCCAAATTTTTAGTGGAAGCTGATGAGTTGATGACAAATAATACTTAATGGCTAAGGTTGCAATGATAATTTGAATGGCAGGAGCATGCAGAAAAGCAGAATTAACATTTATTACAGTTGAAAATGTTATAGATGAAGGAAACCATTTTCGTGTTGATATCCCACCTTCAAAAACAAAAGTTTAACGGCAGTTTTCAATTACCACTGGAGACATTGAAAATACTAATCTTGTTGAAATATTAAATAAATATATTAAGTTGCGCCCCCAGGTTCTTAAACACAACAGATTTTTTGTAAAATATGCGAATGGAAAATGTACCAGAAATCCTGTGGGAATTAACACATTTAGCAGTCTGCCAAAAGTTATTGCACAATTTCTTGGTCTTTCAAATCCTGTTCTATATACTGGCCACTACTTCAGAAGAAGCTCTGCCACTTTCCTAGCAGACAGTGGCGCTGATATTTTAAAATTAAAGAGGCATGGAGGCTGGAAATCTACCTCTGTTGCGGAGGGATGTGTTGAAAATTCCATGAATAATAAAAAACTTATAGCGCAAGAAATATTTGGTGAAACATCTAATGCAATGTGCGCCGCTTCCCAAATAACAGCAAGTTCGAGCAATGAAAAAAATATGTCGTCGGGAATTAATTTGAATAATTGCAATAATTGTGTTATCAATATTAATAATTTATGTTTTTAACTTGTATTATAACAGTTTAATAAATAGAATAATTCTTTTTGTCACTAATTATGAAATACATTTTTCGTCACAAATTGCATAAAATTTTACTTTATGCAACTAGTTACAAAAAGTAAGACGTTACATAATGTCAATCAGTTTTAAAAAGTGTCACTTTATATGTCAAAATTAGAAAAATTAACTTAAGTATATAGTTTTTTTTTAATTCATTCATTGTCGATATCTTCAGCTTCTCTATCTGTAATAGTTGCTGACAAAACGTCGAGTGGACTCATTTCTAGATTGATATCTACATCTTCATTATTTTCATCTTGACTCAAGCATGACTGGCCACGGCAATGTCTACAAACTTTTGAAACATCTCAACCCAATTTTGTTGCTTCCACATTTGCCACCACAACCTTTCGTACAATTGCAAGAGATGGTGCTCAGTAGATCATCGGGTGCTGGTGGTAATAAAGTCTTGGCAACAGTATATTATTTTTTAGCTCCGACAGCTAGCGTCACAGCATTTTTCAATGTTTGTAGACCCCGCCTAACTTCTACAACACTGTAATGAAGGTGTATACAAAAATCCAGCTCACTAGGAATTTTTCCGCATATTGGGGTTTAAAATGCCTTAAATTACTGGACTAATAATAAATTCTATCCCAAGTCACCAGACGGTCACCAATGCGTTGTATCCTTTGCACCCTACTCTAATATCGTTTTTCACAATGTTTATTTATGCAAAACCGCCTTCCTCAAGTTCTCCACTTCAACTGAAATACGTATTCCTATGTAAATGGTATGGTCTGCTTCCAAATAACTCGCAATATATTTTTATCGGTTTTTTAGTGGATTTATATTTATTTCTCCATAAAATTTCATTTCTTTTTAACGAAATATTATATCGTCAAATTGTATTTTGAAAATAAAATATTTATTATTTGAAATAGGGACGTAAACATTATAGTTTAATTTGAAAACAAATAAAATTCATGTATTATGAATGGATTCGTTATGACCGTTAGCATATATTTTCGAAAATTTATTTATTAATGTCGTTTATAATGAATGTTTCACGCTTTTATGGTTGAGAGTGACAAAATAATGTTTGATTTTATGGGGTGACTATAAATTATAATTGACTCTGGGCTTTTAGGAGAGAAGTGTTTTTTTACGGAAAACGGAGGTTTTTATGCTGGAAAACAATTGATTTTATGATAAAACAATTGTTTTTACGAAATAATAGATATTTTTATGTACAGAATACTGTTTAAAAGAAACGCAAAATTTTAAATCTATTGAAAAATGAAATAATTTATCTTTCGAATTGCAGCCGTAAAGGCCAATTGTATTACACACAATTACACACTTTTTCCCAAATTTTCAGTAGTAATACCCCTAGGGTCTTGATAATACCGAGATAATTTTGTCATAGAGAATGCTGAAAGCGTGTTGCTTGATAATAGCCCAAGGCCGCAGGCCGAGGGCTATTATCTTTGAGCAACACGCTTGAAGGATTCTCTACGACAAAATTTTGAGTATTTATCAAGACCCGAGGAGTATTCGATAAGATAATTTTTTGCTTTGTAGATATCAAAAAATTGATTGTCAATCTGATGTTCAATAATTTTTAATACAAACTTTATTAGTTTTAATCAAATATTATTCATTTTTATTTAAAATTACAGTTGTCAAAAGTACAATTGGTAAATTAATTGAATCGTTAGATGCAATACCAAATCTTTGCGACATTTTTAATCCAGTTGTCAGTTTGACGTTTAATTAATTTTTAATAAAAAATAAACACCAAACTGAAAACACCACAGGTAGGGTATTTTCGCTGTAATACAGCGGTGATTGGATGAAATTTGACACATGACTTGAAATTAAGTAATTTGATTGGTTACTATATTCAGTAAAAAATTATCAGTAGTAATACCCCTAGGGTCTTGATAATACCGAGATAATTTTGTCATAGAGAATGCTGAAAGAGTGTTGCTTGATATTATTATCTTTGAGCAGCACGCTTGAAGCATTCTCTATAACAAAATTTTGAGTATTTATCAAGACCCGAGGAGTATTCGATAAAATAATTTTTTACCTTGTAGATATCAAAAAATTGATTGTCTATCTGACGTTACAACTTTATTAGTTTTAATCAAACAAATATTATTCATTTTTGTTTAAAACTACAGTTGTGAAAAGTACAATTGGTAAATTAATTGAATCGTTAGATGCAATACCAAATCTTCGCGACATTTTCAATCCAATTGTCAGTTTGACTTTTAATTAATTTTTAATAAAAAATAAACACCAAACTGAAAACACCACATGTAGGGTATTATCGATAATAATCGATGTAACACAGCGGTGATTGGATGAAATTAGATTAGATTAGATTTTCCGAACGATTATTTTTAAACGTCAAATAGTCTGAACCGATCTCCTATGATTCTTCTATCAAATGTAACAAACGGCGTACAGTTTCATATCACGGTTTCAGGGGGTGAAAAATAAAA
Organism: Galerucella calmariensis; assembly: GCA_910591675.1. Taxonomy (NCBI): domain Eukaryota; kingdom Metazoa; phylum Arthropoda; class Insecta; order Coleoptera; family Chrysomelidae; genus Galerucella; species Galerucella calmariensis. Next base: position 2,219 of record CAJUYG010005191.1, on the reverse strand, counting down.
CGTTCAGTTTTCCACTGCGCTTTTCTGTACAAGAGAAAATGTTCGCCATAGTGCTGGAACCGATGGTGGCATGATAAACTATCGTTCTGAATGGGTTTGCTGCTGCTTCAAATCGCGACTCTTTTTCCCCATGGGCTCATAGTCTATAATCTATTGAACGACTTCTATCCCGTTTCCATTGTAGTTTGCACATTTTTCTAGTTTACCTTGACCAAGATTAAGCTATAATAATATTTTATGTTTATATTTATTTTAGCAAATGAATTATCTTACCATCGAACCGGAAGGAGATTCGCGAACAAGTTTTGAATTCGATTCCGCTATTTTACTAGAAACAATAAACACGATCAACGAAGAGAAGGAAATCTTAATTGGAGGCGAAAAACGATCACTTCAATTCAAAATCGAAAGCCATGAGATCATTTATGAAAAATGGAGAAATAATTTGAAAGACGACGTAGAAATTGTGGTAAGATTACTTCTTAGACTAATAAACAATCTGCGGAAGTCATATTTTAAATTGGTTGTCATTATGTCATACGATCACATGTAGTGTAGCATTTATTATGATTCTCGGTGTATACCAGAGTTAGTTCCCACCTTCAAGGCTTCACTTCTTGTTATTGTGTATTCAGTAGCGTACTATTTTGAACGGAGATCTCTTTTTCAAATAACTAACTCCAAAGTATTTGTCTTCGGTGCAGTCAAATTATGCAGCTTCAATAAATATTGTAATTCATAAATTTTTATAGATTGCGCAGATGCAGAAAGATCCTCTCAGTGGTTTGGGAATTAGTTTGGAAGGAACTGTAGATGTAGAAGACGGAAAAGAAGTTCGACCTCACCACTACATCAGAAATATCTTACCAGACGGTCCAGTTGGTCAAAATGGAATTTTGCAGTCTGGAGATGAATTATTAGAGGTAATTAATACCACAACAAAATACAAATAAAACATAACACAGAGTCAGATGCTGCAAATGCAATACGCATATATACAGATGGCTCAAAAATGAAAGAAGGCTTAGGATGTGGAGTTTATTCCAGAGCATTAAGCGTGGTTCGAACAGAACTGGCTGGTATCTCAATTGCTACAAAAGAACTAACCAGAAAAGGAATTTCTGGCAAAAACATAACAATCTGCACTGATAGTAGACAAGCCCTATTATCCTTGTACAGACAACGTGTTATATCGGGGCTAGTACTAGAGTGCCACCAAGATTTAGCTAGTACCTCGGCAGATAACAATATTATCCTGAGGTTGGTTAAAGGGCACAACAGAAGTAAAGGTGCTCAATCCCTGACTCAATCTGACTGGCCACTGTCAACTAAGAGAACACCTCCATACTTTGGGGCTAGTGGACACACCTCTATGCAGGATGTGTGAACAGGAAGATTAAATTGTCAGGCATGTCTTATGCGAGTGTCCGGAGTTATTGTCAATAAGAGAGTGTGTGTTCGGGGAGTCTTGGCCTACACCTGCCGATATAAAGGAGATGTCTCTTAGTGACCTGTCCACCTTCCTGAGAAGGACAGGAGGGACGATGACCTAGGAGGTACTTTTAAGTTCTGTAAACCTACTGCTACTAAAATAGCATAAATTTGAATTCACCACTCTGCTACCATTGTGGTATCTGCTGTTTTAATTGTTTATTAAAGAAATAATCGATACAGGTGTTGTTATGAAAAACAGAATATTGCAAGTTCTACATATCGATGGTTATGGTTCAATTATTCCATGCCAAAATTATTAAAATTTCAGGTAAATGGTATTCAACTCTTAGGATTGAATCATCTAGAAGTTGTATCGATATTAAAACAACTACCGAGCTTAGTCAGCATAGTGTGTGCTCGGTACTCCGTACCAACTGGAATTATTGATACATCGCAGCATCCGGAAGCTTTTAGAGCAAGGGTAAAATATCATCAATACCAACCTAACAGTTAATTTCACTATTTTATTTTTTATTTTCCAGAAAATTTTAGCCGGCAGTTTACAAACTTTAATACCCATTAGTGAAACTAATCATCTTATGAAAGCTAAGTCTGAAACTTCCATTGCTTCAAGCATTATGAGCGAAGCTGTTAGTCGTTCTAGATCGTTAGAGGTCGTGGAAGGTTTGCCTATGTGGAACGAAGAACCAAATGTCGTAGAATTAGTAAAAGGAGAACATGGACTTGGGTTTTCAGTACTAGATTACCAGGTATTTTATACAGTG